>ML312393.1:0-129705 GCA_005239505.1 Nicotiana paniculata | reverse complement strand
CTTCAACACACAGAAAAACAAACAAAAGGCTGACCTTCCCAGTAGCCAACCGCCGGACTTTCTTTCTCACTCTCTCTTATCTTCAATACACGCACATGGACGAAAATCTGATCTTCCACCCCAAAAAAAAAACCAGTCCCCAGCCACTCATTCTTCTTATTTCGACACTCAAAAGGAGAAAAGAATAGCCGCAACTGTAGCTCTCAGATTTAGGACGCGCAACCGCTGAAACAGTAGCGAAAAATCAGATGCAAAACACNACTTCAACACACAGAAAAACAAACAAAAGGCTGACCTTCCCAGTAGCCAACCGCCGGACTTTCTCTCTCACTCTCTCTTATCTTCAATACACGCACATGGACGAAAATCTGATCTTCCACCCCAAAAAAAAACCAGTCCCCAGCCACTCATTCTTCTTATTTCGACACTCAAAAGGATAAAAGAATAGCCGCAACTGTAGCTCTCAGATTTAGGACGTGCAACCGCTGAAACAGTAGCGAAAAATCAGATGCAAAACACCGAACAATGTCGCTGAAAACAGACCCCAAGCAGTGTTCAAAACACCCCAAAATGGTCGATGTTGGGCGAGGTCCCCGTTCAAACCTCGGCAAGGTCTTTCCGACCTCGAAGTTGATCTCGTTGTGGTTTCATTGTTGACGTACTGTTTCTGCTGTGCAAACTCCATCATTTAGCTTCTTCAAACCTTGGCTCGGTTCTTTCTTGTTGTGTTGTTGCAGTGAGGTACGCAAATCTCACATGTATTTTACCTCTTAAGATGAATGAATATCCGAATTGATGTCCCTATAGATGTGTTGGATTTCATGAAATATAGTATTATGACTATCTAATCTGATTGTTGCTCTATAGATGTTCATATTGGGTCGTGGAAAATGACACGGAATGAATGCTTTTAATCAAATCACTTATTAGCTAATATATTGTCATTGAAATGTATTATTGAAGTGTTCTGCTATGGTAATCATGTTAGGAGTTAATATATTATCATGGAACTAGTAAATTCCTAAGGACCCTACCGGAATCTGTTTTGTTACTGAGGCACTAAATATGAAGGATTAGAGACTTAATGATGGATTCAAGTTTGAGGTCTAAGCGTGAGGGTTACAGGTTCTTGTTCTAATTTCATATGTTGTAATCCAGTTTAAATTGTGAAATTGGGGCTGTAATTTCAAGAAATATTTTGAATCCTTTGTTCATTACTCACTTAGTTGAGATGAGTGATGAAGAGAAAGTAAATTTGGTGATACACTATTTTTAATAATGGATAATAAAGTAAATTTGAGAATATACTTGTAGTAGTTAATGGATTGTTGCCTTTCGTTGGTTTACCTGCTGTTACTAGTTAAATTTAGGCCTTGTTGTTTTTCTTTCTAAAGAGGTAAATTCAAGAGACCCATTTCTGTATCTTGTTATATTTGTTGAATGAATGGTTTCTCCTCCCTTATTTGAAATCATATCTAAGTGCTGATTCATCGTTAGAATTTTATATTGAGTTTGTCTCTTTTGAATCTTGCTATATTGTTTCTATGTGGTTTGAGAATGCTTTTGAGTTGGCTTATTGGTCTCACTGTTGGGATCCTTTTTTTTGTCTATTTGAGTTATTTGCATTTATAATATTTTTAATCTGTTGACAAACCCAATGCCTCATCCCCTTTTATTATTCATGATTTCTGGATTCTCAAGTTGATTTTTGGACACTGCTTCTATTTATTGCGTTGGTTATTTGCCGAGCTCCATTTTCATTCTCTTAGCCTTTGTTTGGCGCTTCAAGTAATCCGTGATTTTCATACCACTTAAAATCAAACGATATAAACTTATGAACATATTAAATCACGGACCTCTTAAAATTAATCTCGAATAGGAAATCAACTTATCACCATCCTAGCTTGTTTTAGATGCGATTAATAAATCATCGTGGCTATGGGTATGATCCCGTGGCATGATCATGATACATAAATTCTAACTCGGGAGTGGCAACTCACACCCCCGACCCTCAACTCTAAAGCAATAATAAAATCATACGTAGCAATCGCGGGTGCATTTCATGTGACGTGGTTGCCGTGTGTCCAAAAACAACAAGTGCACGCCATCGTGACTTGTCCCAAGATAAATCCATAAATATCGAAAATTATTTATATACATATCCCATAAGCTAAAAATACCTCTTTTAGATAAAAATCCCAAGACTTAGAAAATAATTGAATATCGCCTCAAATAGGCATGTTTAATCGTCATGACCATAGTCATGACTATATAATCTACACTCGGGTGTGGCAACTCATGTCCCCGACTCTAACTCAAAACATTAATAAAAAATCAACATGTTGTAAATTGCGGGTGCATTTCATGTGGCGCATTTACAATGTGTCCAAAAAATAACAAGTGCACGTCATCATGACTTGTATTAAAATAACTCCATAAATATTAAAAAGCGGCTAAAAAGTAAGAAAGCTAAAATGCACAATAGGTTTAAAATATGTAAATAATCAAATAATTTAGGCCAAATATTAATAGTTAAGCGACCGTGCTAGAACCACGGAACTCGGGAATGCCTAACACCTTCTCCCGGGTTAACAGAATTCCTTACTCGGATTTCTGGTGCGCAGACAAATCAAAACAGAGTCAAAATTTCCTCGGTTTGGGATTTCGATAAATAAATGGTGTCCTGGAACACCGTAAAAAATCCGGGTGGCGACTCTGAAAAATAATAATAAATCCCAAATCCGAATAATATCACTTTAATTGGAAAAACTTCCTTATTACTCTCACCGGGGTGAAAAAGGAGGTGTGACACTACTCTCTTTTAACATACCTTGTACACCTTACCATCATGGTCATGTATTACTTTGTATAGCACTAGTCCATAAATATCGAGTATCAATGCTCGACCTGTATTTTATCTCAATATGTCAAACTTGGACAAAAAATTCATTTGTTTAAAATAGCATAAGCCATATAATCTCTAAATAATCTCTTTCCTTGGACTAATGTCAATTACCTTACGGAAAATTTAACGTACAATACTACAGGATACAACATCGTCGTAATTTAATACTGCGAGACGTAGCATCATCGTAATATAATACTGCGGGACGTAATATCGACATAATATTGCGGGGCGTAACATTTAAAGGATTTTAAATTAATTTATTCCATTATTTTATTGTCTAAATAATTACTAATTGCATCACAAAATGATTTTTTAATAATTTTATTGCTTAATCTTTATCATTTTATATTTATATTAAACTTTTATTATTCTATGCATAATTATATTTACATCTTTGAGTTATAATTGCAATTACTTTGCAATAATAGCTCATATGTGCATAATTACTTTATTTTTACACGAAAATAACTTTTTATTGTGGCTGATTTATAATTGATTTCTAGACTTACTGCTTACCTTATTTAGCCCTAATCTTGCCTACTGATTTATTCCGTGAAAGATTCTCCTTAATTCAAGTGATACTTACGTGATTCTTTAACATTAATTGGTTTGTGTTAACCCTAATTGATTGGTTAGTTGATTTTTCATACCTTATTTGTGTGCCATTGATTTTCCTACCTTATTTGGTTTTACTCTACTTTATGCTATAAAAAGCCTTTCATTGTTCTGATTTCAAACGCGCTTACACACTTACACTCAGACACACCTACCTACATACGAAGAAGCTTACACTAAGACTCTTACACTCACACACACAACTTCTTTACCGAACAATTCTTACAATTTAGAATTCTCAAAGCTGTCTGTTCTCTCATAAACTTGAGTTCTTTATATCACTCTGATTTGTTGCACTGTTTAGTCGGCTGAAACCAAGGCTAAACTCTCTGGATCCAAATTGCCATTACATTCCTGTTTACTTTCTTCCTAACTGGTATGTGTTAACTCATGTTATCCTATTTTGTTCTATGTGCTTATGTGGTTATTTTATTTCAACCTTAGCATGCTTCTGTCTGATCTATGATTCCTGCTTACTTCTTTCTAAACTAGTATGCTTTGGTTCCTGCTACCCTGTCATGTTCTATGTGTTTGTTTGGTTAAATATTTCAAACTTCAGCATGTTTCTGCTTAATACATGCCTATATTATCCCACTTAGTGATAATTGCTAAACTAAGTCATCTTCAATAATGTGAAACACTGGTCAGTTGTATGTTCCATGTTCTGCAAACATATAATATGGTGCCAATTTTGTATATGTTCAAGTATCCTTTCTCTTTTGTTATTGCTTTAAATACTGGTACAGTATCTATGTCTGAATCAATACCAGTTTATTTGAACCATATGCTAAATATGGACTCTGTTTGTGCTAGGTGAAGTTCTATTTGCAGTCCAGTAAATTGAATCTGTTTGCTCCTAAAATCAAACTGTTTTTCTAAAACTGTTCCCCTACCCTTTATATACTGTTTTCAAACTTATAATCTTAGTTATCTAGGTTCCTACCACCCCCAGTGTGAGCACTTCCTAGGGTCCTTGAGACTCCTTCGAACTCTGACACATTGGGGTTGGTCTTCCAAATTTTTACAAACTATTTCTCTAAGTAAGGTTCTGGTGTGAGCATTGACCGGGGTCCCTGAGGCCCTTTTGAACTTTGACACACCAGAAGCCCAATTTTTTGTATCATGGATGGTCCACCTGTATACTTCAGTCTTTCTTTGCTTGAAGGCATGGTTTCCAGGTTAATATTGGGCCTATGAAGGCTCCCAATAGTATAATGAATTTTACTATGTAATTTATTCATTATTGGGCTGTAATAATGTAATAATATCTGTAATAAACAGATCTGGGTTATTAGTAAAGGCTGGGGGTTTTTTATATTTCTTTGTTAAAAACCTCGTGTAGAAATCTTGCCTATAGGTCCATTGTGTTGGTTCCTTATGTGCATGTTACTGTTCATTTAGAGATCCTGCCTATAGGATGTTTTTCTGACGGTTTGTGGCTCTTTATCTTCATATTTTCGGCATGTTAGAGACACTGCCTATAGGTCATTTGTTAATTCTGCATTAGAATCCATGTACATAAGATCTACACATATTTCCAATCTCAACGTGCATTAGTGATCATGTATATAGGATCATATTTGTATGAATTAATAAACTTTCCTAGTAACTTGTCTAAAATTTTGCCCACATGTGATTAATAGAATTCATGCCTATAGGGATTAAAAATCAGTTTTCAACTTAGATATCATGCCTATAGGAGATATAAAAATCAGTTTTCTTAAATTTAGATACCATGTCTATAGGAAATAAACAAATCAGTTTCAACACTTAGAAATCATGCCTATAGGAGTTACAAAAGATACCTTGTTTCTATAGCCGAGGATACCTTGTTTCGGCCTCACCTAGAGTCCTGCTAACATAAGATATAGGGAATTGTGTACCTTCTTTTTCCGGCCTAAGACTCCACTCACCGATATCTCGGATACTGCTAAGTATAGGTACAAATGCTCGTCTACCTTCGGAGTATGAAGTAAAGGTGGACTCGAAAGCTACCATTTGAGTTCTTCCAAAGCTTGCTGGAACTCCAGAGTTATTCTTCTTCTTCAATAATGAGAAGAATTGATGGCTCTTATCAGAGGACTTGCAATGAATCGATCCAAGGCAGCTATGCACCCAGTTAGTCTTTGAATGACCTTGAAATTGTCTACCACGGTGATGTCTTCTATGGCCTTGATCTATCGGGATTGATATTGATTCCTCGATTGGACACCATGAATCCGAGAAACTTCTCGGACCTGACCTTAAATGTGCATTTCTCCGGGTTCAACTTCATTTTGTTGAAGGTTTCCTACAAATGATTCAAATGGTCCTCTACTTGAAGGGACTTAACTAACATGTCGTCAATGTAAACCTCCATTGATTTTTCTATTTTCTCTTTAAACATCTGATTTACTAGGCATTGGTAACTGGAACCAGTGTTTTTTAGTCCGAATGGCATTGCGTTATAACAATAGGTGCTATATTTAGTTATGAAGGAAGTCTTTTCTCGATCGCCCGGATCAATTCGGATCTGGTTGTACCCGAAATAGGCGTCGAGAATGCTGAGTATCTTGTGGCCGGCTGTCGCATTGATAATGCAATCGATGTTAGGCAAAGGATAAGAGCGCTTAGGGCATCCTTTTTTAGGCACTACCACTACGTTTTCTAACCAGTCTGGGTGCTTAACTTCTCGAATGGAAACTATTTTAAAGAGTTTGGATACCTCATCTTTGATGAATGTGTGCTTGACTTCATACTAAGGCCTCCTCTTCTGTTTAACCGGGTGAAACTTCAGATCTAAGCTCAACTTCTGAGTAGTTATTTCTGGTGGGATTCGTGTCATGTCAAGATGGGACCAAGAGAAACGATCCATGTTATCTATAAGAAATTCAATGAGTTTTTTCCTGAGCTCGGGAGTAAGCCTGTGCCTAGGTACACCTTCCAATCGGGCAGGTGCTCGATCAATATGACTTGCTCTAGCTCCTCAACTGTTGACTTGGTGGCGTCGGAATCGTTAGGGGCTATTAAAGACCTAGGGACTCCGTAATCATTCTCCTCGCCCGTCCCCTGCTTTTATGGTTCGGTTGGGGATGATGTTGGTGATTGCTATTTGGTTTCTTCCTTGGTGACCGAACTCGGGTTCTTTGATGTTAAGAGTGTAGGTATCGGGGCCACCTCATTGACCGCAAACATCTTTTTTGCAACAGGTTGCTCTCCGTAAACTGTTTTGATCCCTCCTAGTGTGGGGGAATCTCAATGACTGATGTAGTGTCGAGGGTACTTCCCTCATGTTGTGAATCCAAGGCCTCCCGAATAGAGCATTATATATAATATCTCCTTCGATCACGTATGCCATGTTAAACCGGTTTAGAACTAGGACAGTAGGCACAGTTTGGTCTTGTGGACCCGGCTATTCCACGACCCTCGATCTGATAATATTGGACGAGCTACCTGGATCAATTAACACATGCTTAACTCGAGATTTATTTATGAGTACATATATTACCCATGTGTCATTGTGTGGTCGCACGATGACTTCAGCATCCATATTATTGAAAGATACGGTTCCTTCTGGTACATAATCTCGAGTCTATTTTTCTCTTGTAATGGACACTTTAGTGCTTTTTAACATCTGTCCCTGGGGGACGTCAACCCAACCAATGATCATGTTAATGACGTGCTGAGGTTCCTCATGCTCGATCTTCTTGTTGGAGTCCCTATTCCTGGAGGTGTCCATTGTTGAATAACCGGGTTACTTCCTCTCTCAGTTGTCGGCAGTCTTCGGTTCTATGGTCGTGAGTGCCATGATATTTACACATTTTTGTTGGGGGCCCTTTGGGTAGGATCAGATTGCAATGGTCGAGGCCACTTAGTATCTTTGAAGCGTCCGATGGTTGGTACGATGGCGACAACGTCGATGTCGAAGTTGTACTCCGACAACCTTGGTCCTTCCTTAGACCCGATGGTTCTGTCAAAACCGCTTTTGCTCATGAGTCCCCAGTTATCATCAGTCCCTCTTTCTTTCACTTTTCATAGTGTTGTGTCCGGACCCATACCCTTTCGATCTCCATTGTATGGTTGACACCGGTCTCTATTCGATCTTGGTTCACGATCAATGTCTTTTTCAGATCTGTTACCAGCTCTAACGGGATAAACGGACCTGGAAAGGGCCCCGAGCTGATCGTCTTCGACCCTAATTTTTTATTGGTACCGGTTATGTACGTCGGCCCAAGTTACTGCTGGGTATTCTATCAGATTTTTCTTCAACTGATGTGAAGCCAATGAGCTTCGAGGATTGAGTCCTTGGGTGAAGGCCTGAATTTCCCAATTATCTGTGACCGAAGGCAGGTCCATTCGTTCCATTTGAAACCTTGATATGAATTCCCTGAGAATATCGTTATCTCCTTGCTTTACCTTGAAAAGGTCTAATTTCGTGGTCACTACCTTCATGGCCCCGGCGTGCTCTTTTACAAAGGCATCTGCAAGCATAGCAAACGAGTCAATAGAATTAGGGGGTAAGACGTTGTCATGGCCCAATCTTCCCTCCGTGAGAGGTCGCGATGGAACCTATTCTCTACGACTAGATAAGCCTAACATTTGCGGAACAACAACAAAAATCAAAACATAAATCTAAACCACTAACAGCAACAAGTAATGAAACCACAGATAGAAATCCCGCTCGGCATATACAATAACAACTCTCGAAATACATAGAGAATTTCCCAAGACTCGGAACATCATAAGTCACTAGATTCTATGAATTTGACTAACTGTTCTATACATCAGTATTTAGAAGTAGTAGAGGAAGAACTACACAAAGAGATAGAGGGGGGACTCCAAGATCTGTGGACGTGGCAGATGTACCTTGAAGTCTCTATAACAACAGTAGGTGCGCAATTAATAGTGAGGCTGGAATGATGTACCTGGATCTGCACACGAAAACATGTGCTGAAGAGTAGTATGAGTACACCACAAGTACCCAAAAAGTTCAAAGCCTAACCTCGGTCGAGTAGTGACGAGGTCAGGTCAGGCCCTATGGTCAATAATAAATAAGGTGGGAAAATATACAATATAATATTAGATTAGAATTTAACAAACGGAAATGCAGCAACTAATAGTAAGACACGTTGATTAAATAGCGGGAAATCTCCCGAGATACCGTCTCGTAGTCCCAAAATAAAAATACAGGGAGAACTCCCGAGGTACCGCCTCGTAGTCTCAAAAGTAAATGTGTAGGGAGAACTCCCGAGGCACCGCCTCGTAATCTCAAAAGTAAATGTGTAGGGGGGTCTCTCTGGATACCGTCCCATAGTCCCAAAGATAAACACGCAGCTCAAACAAATGAAGATAACAGTTACATTAAGAAAAAATACAGTTTAGACTAAGTACAAGTCAAAGAAGAAGCAGGAATCCACTAAACATGCTGCAAAGAGTTCAGATAAGCAATTAAGACACGTAGACATGCTATTCTTGGCTAACAGGATAACTACACATGTCGGTATACTCAATTAAGATGAAAACAGGTTATTACTCAGTAAAAATAAGGTCTTTCAACAAATAGCCCGTGTACGCACTCCTCACCTCTCGTACACGGTGCTCAAATATCATAACAGTACCAAATCCTAAGGGGATGTCCCCCATACAAGGTTAGCCAAGCCACTTTCCTCGAACCAAGCTCAATCAATCAGTAGCAATATTTTTCCTACAAATATCAAACTCTGAATGGACCAAATCTAGCAAAAATCAATTACATACCACAAATATATCTATAAGAAACTTATCTAAGTAATGAAATCTAAGCTAAAGAAAGAAATTAGGAAATCGCCCCAAAAAGCCTCCCCGGGCCCACGTCTCGGAATCGGGTAAAATTCACAAGATATGACCCATTCACTCACGAGTCCAACCATATAAGAATTACTCGAATCCGACCTCATGTCGCCTTTCAAAAGTCAAAATTTTAGTCTAGGAAGTATCTTCCAGTTTTCCCCAAATTTCCAACTCAAATCTCTAATTAGATGAGAAAATAGCAATAGATTCATGAAATATAGTCCAATCTGGGTTAGAATCACTTACCCAATAAGTTCCTTGAAGAATCCTCGAAAAATCGCCTCACACTGAGCTCTCAAGTCCCAAAATTAAAAATGGGAATCAATCCCTCGAATTGGTCTTTTTTGCCTAGCGATTCCGCATCTGCGGACCTACTATCACACCTGCGATGTCGCACTTGCATAAATTCCCTCACATGTGCGAAAATGACTTAAGGTCCCAAAATTTGTTTCTGCGGACCAGGGCACGCACCTGCGGGCCAGCTTCTGCGGATGCCCTTCCGCATCTGCGACCCTGCCCAGGCCGCCCCCTTTCACTTCTGCGATCCTTCCTCCGCATCTGTGAATGTGCAGGTGCGGCTCCCTTCTCGCACCTGCACTCACAGACCAAACTTGACCAAACTTGACCAAACCCCACCTGCGCTCTTCCTTCCGCACGTGCGAGTCCGCACCTGCGGTCTCCCCACCGCTAGTGCAAAATACTAGAAGACCAGAAAACTTTAGCAATTTCCTACGTCCAAATTCAATCTGTTAAACATCTAAAACACACCTGAGGCCCCCGGGACCTCAACCAAACATACCAACCAGTCCTAAAAATCCATACGAACTTAGTCGAGCCCTCGAATCACATAAAACAACGCTAAAACATGAATCACCCTCTAATTCAAACTTAATAAACTTGAAACTTCAAATTTCTACAACCGATGATGAAACCTATTAAAACACGTCCGATTGACACCAAATTTTTCACACAATTCATATTCAACATTGTGGACCTACCAACTTCCAGAATCGGAATCCGACCATGATATCAAAAAGTTCACTTCCGACCAAAAATCTCCAAAAATTTGACTTTTGACATTTCAAGCCTAAATCAGCTACAGACCTCAAATGCACGGTCCAAACACGCTCCTAAGTCCAAAATGACCCAACAGAGCTAACATAACTGACGAAACTCCATTCCGGAGTCATCTTCACATAGTTTTGATTACGATCGATATCCTAAGACTTTTAGGGACTAAGTGTCCCAAAACAATCTGTAACCACAACCAACACCTCCCGGAAAGTCACATAAGCATAAATAGGTACGAGGGAAGCAGTAAAGAGGGGATTGGGGCTATAACTTTCAAAACAACCAGGCGGATCGTTACATCCTCCCCCTATTAAAATAATCTTTCGTACTCGAACGAGTATAGAGACATACCTGAAGTGGTGAAAAGATTAGGATAACGGCTGCACATATCATGCTCGGTCTCCCAAGTCGCCTCCTTGACCGGCTGACCCCTCTATTGAACCTTCATGGAAGAAATGTTCTTTGACCTCAACTTTCGAACCTACCTGTCCAAAATAGCCACTGGCTCCTCAACATAAAATAGATCCTTGTCCAACTAAACCGAGTTGAAATCCAACACATGAGACGGATCTCCGTGATACTTTTGGAGCATAGATACATGGAATACCGGATGAACGCCTGCTAGACTGGGAGGTAAGTCAAGCTCATAAGAAACCTCCCCAACACGATGCAACAACTCAAAGGAACCAATGAACCTTTGGCTCAGCTTGCCCTTTTTCCCGAACCTCATGACGCCCTTCATAGGCGATACCCGGAGTAAGGCCTGCTCTCCAACCATGAATGCAACATCGCAAACCTTCCAATCCACATGACTCTTCTGTCTGGACTGGGCTGTGCGAAATCGATCCTGAATCACATTCACCTTATCCAGAGCATCCTGAACTAAGTCAGTAACCAATAATCTAGCCTCACCCGGCTCGAACCAACCACTAGAGACCGACACTGCCTACCATACAAAGCTCATACGGTGCCATCTGGATGCTGGACTGATAACTGTTGTTGTAGGCAAACTCAAGCAAGTAGCAAGAACTGATCCCATGAACCTCCAAACTCCATCACACACGCACGGAGCATATCCTCTAATATCTTAATAGTGCACCCGGACTGTCCGTCCGTCTGAGGGTGGAATGTTGTGCTCATCTCTACTCGAGTACTCAACTCATGATGTACGGCCCACCAGAACCATGATGTAAACTGCATACCCCTGTCACAGATGATGGATACCGGTGCGCCATGAAGCCTGACGATCTCGTGGATATAAATTCGAGCCAGTTGCTCAGAAGAATAGGAAGCCACCACAGGAATGAAATGAGCTGACTTAGTTAGCCTATCCATAATCACCCAAACTGCATCAAACCTCCGCCGAGTCTGTAGGAGTTCAACAACGAAATCCATAATGATACACTCCATTTTCCACTCCGGAATCTCTAACTTCTGAAGCAACCCATCTGGTCGCTGATGCTCATACTTCACTTGCTAGAAATTTAGACACCAAGCTGCATACTCCATTATGTTATTCTTAGTCCCCCTCCACCGGTAATGTTTCCTCAAGTCTTAATACATATTTGCGGCACCCAGATGAATGGAATGCCGCAAACTGTGAGCATCCTTGAGAATCAACTCACGCAAACCATCCACATGGGCATACATAGCCTGCCCTGCATCCTCAATGCACCATCATCCCCAATGGTGACCTCCTTAGCATCACCGTGGTGGACTGTGCCCTTAAGGACAAGCAGATGGGGGTCATGATATTGATTCTCCTTGATACGATCATAAAGAGAAGTCCAGGAGACCACACAAGCCAATACTCGACTCGGCTAAAAAATATCAAATCTCACAAACTATCTGCGTAAGGCCTGAATATCCAACGCCAATGGCCTCTCTGCTGCTGATAGATATGCTAAACTCCCCAAACTCTCCGCCCGACGACTCAAAGCATCGGCCACCACATTGGCCCTCCCTTGATGGTACAAAATGGTGATATCATAGTCCTTAAGAACCTCCAACCACCTCCGCTGACGCAAGTTAAGATTCTTTTGCTTGAACAAATGTTGCAAACTTCTATGATCGGTGTAAATCTCACAAGGGACACAGTGCAAATAGTGCCTCCAAATATTCAAGGCATGAACAATAGATGCTAACTCAAGGTCATGAACAGGATATTTCTTTTCATGTACCTTCAGCTGTGTGGATGCTTAGGCAATCACCCTACCTTCCAACATCAACACCGCGCCGAGACAAATCTGCGACGCTTCATAATATACAGTATAAGAACCCGAACCTGTATGTAATACCAATATTGGGGTGGTAGTAAAAGATGTCTTGAGCTTCTGAAATCTCCCCTCACACTCTTCTGTCCACCTAAACAGAGCACCCTTCTGGGTCAGCCTGGTCATAGGTGCTGCAATAGATGAGAAACCCTCTACAAAATAACAGTAATACCCTGCCGAACTAAGAAAACTCCGGATCTCTGTAGCTGATGACGGTCTAGGCCAACACTACACTGCTTCCACCTTCTTCGGATCCACCTTGACCCCTTCACTCAATACTACATGGCCCAAGAATGCCACTGAGTCTAGCCAAAACTCACACTTTGAAAATTTTGCATATAACTTATTTATTCTCAAGGTCTGAAGCACAATCCTGAGGTGTTGCTCATGATCCTCGCGAGTCCGGGAGTACACCAGAATGTTGTCAATAAACACAATGACAAAGGAGTCAAGATAAGGTCGGAACACACTATGCATCAAGTGCATAAAAGTTGTTGGGGTATTGGTCAGCCCAAAAGACATCACAAGAAACTCGTAGTGACCATACCGAGTCCTGAAAGCAGTCTTTGGGATATCTGGCTCACAAATCTTCAATTAATGATAGCCGGAACGTAAATCAATCTTGGAAAACACCCTGGCACCCTGTAGCTGATCAAATAAACCATCAATACTTTGATACCTGTTTTTCACTCTAACTTTGTTCAGCTAGCGATAATCAATGCACATACGCATAGAACCATCTTTTTTCTTCACAAATAAGACCGGAGCACCCCAAGGTGACACACTGGGCCGAATGAAGCCCTTATCAAGAAACTCCTGTAACTGCTCCTTCAACTCCTTCAACTCAATAGGAGCCATATGATATGGAGGAGTAGAGATAGGATGAGTGCCCGTCAATAAATCAATGCCAAAATCAATATCTCTGTCGGGCGGCATTTCCGGAAGATCAGTTGGAAACACATCGGGAAATTCCCTCACTATTGGAACTGACTAAACTGTAGGGGTATCAATACTGACATCTCTCACATAAGCTAGATATGCGTCAAACCCCTTCTCAACCATTCGTTGAACATTAAGAAATGAAATAACTCTAGAGGGAGTATACTCTAAGGTACCTCTCCACTTTAATCGCGCTAATCCTGGCATAGCCAGCGTCAGGGTCTTAGCGTGACAATCAAGAATAGCATAATGGGGCGACAACCAGTCCATACCCTGGATAACATCAAATTCTACCATGCTGAGCAATAATAAGCCAACTCTGGTCTCAAAACCTCTAAGAACAATCAAACATGATCGATACACGCGGTCCCAACAAGAGAATCTCCCACAGGAGTAGACACATAAACAGGGGAACTGAAGGAATCCCGAGATACGCCCAAATACGAGGAAAAATAAGAGGACACATAGGAATATGTAAAGCCTGGATCAAATAGACTGACGCATCTCTATGACAGACCGAAAATACCTATAATGACCGAGTCGGAAGCAACTGCCTCTGTAAGAGCCGGAATAGCTTAATATCTGACCTGACCTCTCCCTCTAGGGGACCTCGACCTCCCCGACCTCCACCTCGAGCTGGCTAAGAAGATGGGGCAGTAGTTGGTGCTGGAATAATAGCTTGAGGACCCGATGGAGCACGTGATGGCTAAGAAGTCTGTGGAGGTGCACCCCTCCTAAGTCTGTGGCAATCCCTCACCATATAGTGAGTGTTGCCACACTCAAAATAAGCTCTCGGAGGGCGTGGCTGCTAGGACATGCTCGGTCCAGGTCTGCTGGAATGGCCGCTAAAAGCATCCCGTGCAGGAGGCACACTACATACTGGCGGTGCATAATAAATCTCCTGGGGCCTAGAAGGGGCTGGAACACCACTAGCGGCTAGAAGAGCTGAATGAACGGGGCGACTCACATAACCCCTACCATGGCGAACTGCAGCTGGGGCACGAGTACCACTATAAGTGCCAGACTATCAAGACCTCTTGGCCTCTCTCTCCTCTCTATCTGAAGCAAGCATGCCCTCCAATATCCTAGCAATACTCAACAACCCGGTGATAAGAAATATCCATCTCCAACTCCCTAGCAATACTAATCCGGATACTGGGGTGGAGTCCCTCAATAAACCGACGAACCCTCTCTCGAACTTTGGAACCCAAGGCCGGTGCATGTCGGGCCAAATCACTGAAGCAAACTGCATACTCTAACACAGTCTTAGCACCCTGGTGAAGTTGCTCAAATTCTATGCGCCATGCATCCCTGAGCCTCTGAGGAACATACTCTCTCAAAAACATGTCCGAGAACTAAGTCCATGTAAGTGAAGTTGCCTCAGCCGGAATACTCAACTTATAAGCACGCCACCACTTATAGGCTGCTTCGCTAAGCTGGAATATGGTAAAGGAAACCCCATTCATCTCCGCTACGCCCATAGTACGGAGAATACGATGACACTACTCCAGAAAAACATGGGCATCATCTGTCGCCAATACGCTGAAGGTAGGTGGGTGGTACTTCTTGTACCTTTCAAGTCTGAGCTGCTCCACCTCAGAAGCTGCTAGCCTAGCCTCATGCTGGACTTGAGCTACCGGCTGTATAGGTATAAACTCTAGGGCATGGTCGATCTGAACCTACTGCTCAGAGGTACGGGCTGCGGGAGTCTGTGCCTCTCCCCCGGCCTGAGATGTGGCAAGAGCAAGTGGAATCAGTCCAGCCTGAGCTAAGGTACTGAACATGCTCATGAACTATGCTAGAGTCTCCTGGAGCGCTGGTGCATCAATAGGAACCTTAGGTGCCTGCCCTCCAACTGGATCTGCTAGGAAGCTCCTCCGTCGCAGCGCGCGCGGGTGCTGTGCACCGTGTGGTCATCCTTGGCCTCTACCCCGACCCCGGCCCCGACCCTGGCCTCTCACGGCTCTAGCAGGGGGTGTGGGTGCCAGGTCATCAGATCCTCTGGTATGGGTCCTCACCATCTATGATAAAGAATAGAATACAAAGGTTTAGAATTTTGATGTCAACAAATTTCGCACAACAAGGAATCAAAGAAGTATAGTTTTTCCCAACAAATCCATTGCCTCCCGAAGATAAGTACAGACGTCTCCGTACCGATCCGCGAGACTCTAATAAAACATCTTGTGACTAATAACACCTATGAAGCTAGAGCTCTAATACCAACTAGTCAAGACCCAATCCTCCCTCTGTGAGAGGACGTGACAGCACCTAGTCTCTACGACTAGGTAAGCCTACCATTTGCGGAATAACAACCAAAATGAAATCATAAATCTAAACCACTAATAGCAAAAAGTAACAAAATAACTGATAGAAATGTCGCTCGGCATATACAATAACAACTCTCAAAATACATACAGAATTTCCCAAGACCCAGAACATCATAAGTCACAAGCTTCTAAGAATTTGACTAACAGTTATATACATCAGTATTTAGAAGTAGTAAAGGAAGAACTACACAAAGAGATAGAGGGGGGACTCTTAGATCTGCGAACTCGATTAATGTACCTTGAAGTCTCTGTAACAACAGCAGATGCACAACTAATAGCGAGGCTGGAATGATATACCTGGATCTGCACACGAAAAAATATACAGAAGAGTAACATGAGTAGACCACAAGGGTACCCAGTAAGTGTCAAGCCTAACCTCGGTCGAGTAGTGACGAGGTCAGGTCACACCTACTAGTCAATAATAAATAAGGCAGGAAAATATGCAATATAATATTAGATTAGAATTTAACAAAAGGAAACGCAGCAAATAATAGCACAACACACAAGTTAAACAACGGGGAATCTCCCGAGATATCATCTCCTAGTCCCAAAATAAAAATACAGGGAGAACTCCTGAGATACCGCCTCGTAGTTTTAAAGTAAATATGTAGGGAGAACTCCCGAGGTATCCCCTTGTAGTCTCAAAATAAAATGTGCAGTGGAATCTCCAGGGATATCGTCTGCTAGTCCCAAAGATAAACACGCAACTCAAGCAAATGAAGATAACAGTTACATCAAGAAAAACTATAGTTTAGAATAAGTACAAGTCAAGGAAAGAAGCAGGAATCCACTAAGCATGCTGCAAAGAGTTCAGATAAGCAATTAAGACATGTAGACATGCTATTCTAGGCTAACATGATAACTACACATGCTCGTATACTCAATTAAGATGAAAACAAATTACTACTCAATAAAAATCAGGTCTTTCAATAAATAGCCCGTGTACGCACTCGTCACCTCGCATACATGGCGCTCACATATCATAACAGTACCAAATCCTAAGGGGATTTTCCCCACACAAGGTTAGGCAAGCCACTTACCTTGAACCAAGATCAATCAATCGGTAGTAATGTTTTTCCCACGAATATCGGACTCCGAATGGTCCGAATCTATCCAAAAACAATTACATACCATAAATATATCTATAAGAAACTAATCTAATTAATGAAATCTAAGCTAAAGCAAGAAATTAGGAAATCGCCCCAAAAAACTTCCCCAGGCACACGTCTCGGAATCGGGTAAGAGTCACAAAATATTAACACCCATTCACCCATGAGTCCAAACATACATGAATTACTCAAATCCGACCTCAAGTCACATTTCAAAACTCAAAATTTTAGTCTAGTAAGTTTCTACCATTTTCCCCAAATTTCCAACTCAAATCCCTAATTAGATGATGAAATAGCAATAGATTCATGAAATATAGTCCAATCCAGGTTAGAATCACTTACACCATAAATTTCCTTGATGAATCCTTGAAAAATAACCTCACACCGAGCTCTCAAGTGCCAAAACTGAAAATGGGAATCAAACCCTCGAACTTGGTCTTTTCTGCCCAGTGATTCGGCATCTGCGGACCTACTGTCGCACCTGTGACACTGCACCTGCGGAAATTCCCTCATAGGTGCAAAAATGACTTAAGGTCCAAAACTCAGCTTCTGCGGACCAGGGCACGCACCTGCGGGCCTGCTTCTACGGATGGCCTTCCACATCTACAACCCTACCGAGGTCGCCCCTTTTCGCTTCTGTGATCATTCCACCTCATCTCTGAATCCGTAGGTGCAACTCCCTTCTCGCACTTGCGATGATAGACCAAACTTGACCAAACCGCACATGCGCTCTTCCTTCTGCACGTGTGAGTCCGCACCTGGGGTCTTCCCACTGCAGGTGTGAAACACCAGAAGACCAGAAAACTCAGCAATTGCCTAAGTCCAAATTCAATCCGTTAAGCATCTGAAACACACCCGAGGCCTCGGAACCTCAAAAAAACATATCAACCAGTCCTAAAACACCATACAAACTTAGTCGAGCCCTCGAATAATATCAAACAACTCTAAAAACATGAATCACCCTCCGATTCAACTTAATGAACTTAAAACTTCAAATTTCTACAACTGATGTTGAAACCTATCAAACCACGTCCGAATGACCCCAAATTTTCCGCACAAGTCATATTCAATATTGCGGACCTACTCCAACTTCTGGAATTGGAATCTGACCCTGATATCAAACAGTCCACTTCCGGCCAAAAATCTTCAAAAATTCGACTTTCGTCGTTTCAAGCCTAAATCAGTTATAGACCTCAAATTCATAGTCCGAACACGCTCCTAAGTCCAAAATCACCAACGGAGCTAACATAAACGATGAAACTCCATTTTGGAGTCGTCTTCATACAATTCCGACTATGGTAAAAATAGTAAGACTTAAGCTTCCATTTTTGGGACTAAATGTCCCAAAACACTCCAAAACCACAACCAACACCTCCCGGCAAGTCACATAAGCAGAAAAAGGTACGTAGGAAGTAGTAAGCAGGGGATCGGGGCTATAACTCTCAAAACAACCTGCCATGTCGTTACAGGTGTGATACAATATCATAGCTCCTTTCGACAAGGTCTCTATAAACTTCCTCAATAGAACGGATTCAATTTCATCATCTTTCAAGTCATTTCCTTTGATGGAGCATGTATAAGAGGTCGCATGTTCATTGATCGGTTGTCCCATTATACTTCAGAATTTCGGGAATACAGAACTTCTTTTGGATTGGCTTCGGAGCTCTGCTCGGAGGGAAAGGCTTTTGGAAAGTATTTTTTGGAATCCAAGCCCTTCAGTATCGATAGTGCTCCCGGGATTTGGTCGACCCTGGAGTTATAGGTCTCCATTTTTTTATCGTTGGCTTCGATTTTATTTTCTCCCGATTCCACTCATTTTTTCAATTCCTCGAGCATCTTTATTATCTCGGGGTAAGTCCCGGGTTCTGCTTCACTCATCCTTTCTATGGTCCCGGGTTTTACTTCACTAAGCCTTTCTATGGATGGTTCATTTCTACAGGCATTTTCCCGGTACAATTCGGGCTCAACTTTACTGTGCACTCGGCTTTGGTTCTGCAACTGGGCTATCACTGCCTATTGAGCCTATAACATTTCGAAGATCATGCGTAAGTTGATCCCGTCACCTTCACCGTAGTGTGTACTCTGGGCTATCGACTGGGTTCCTCTCCTAATGTTATTTGCGGGGTTAATAGGTAAGTTTGCTTCAATAGCCATATGTGAGTTAGCATCGATCGGATCATCGACTGGGACTCCGTTAGGGTCAGCAGGGGGCCCCTCGTTGCTGGGTACCACGTATTTATTTTCACCATGGTGGCCGGACTCAGCATACACTTTCAAATGGGCAGATTGAGAGTTCGACATTCTTAATTTTGTCCTGAAATTAAAAGCTCAAAGAACAAGCATAAAATAGAGTGTGTCATGAAAATTTGTATCAATTGCCACTATTATCCTTTGCACCATGGTGGGCGCCAAACTTTTTACCTTAAAAAGAAGATAACAATTAAATTTATAAGTGGTTTTAAGAATACATCTAATTCATTACAAACGATAAATTGTGTTAGATTAAACAGATAAAGGACATAATAAATGGCCAACCACTCAAGAGGAGTGATCCCGGACTTAGTAACAGCTTAAGGAAATGTCTGCCTTCGGTCCCAGGCTCACGTTATTGATGATTCGATGAACAAAAATAAGAACTTTGAATAACCGAGAAAAAAAGAGTATATTACCTTGATATGCGTATTACAATATCCCTAATGAATAATCAGACCCCATATTTATATAGTAGGGGAGTTTTACCCTAAGTACAATTCTTAAAAGGTAAAAATCTTCTGTTTAACTTATCACCGGTTCTCTACCAATACGTGTCGATATTCACGCCGCGACATTCGGTTGGTCGTGGATATCACGGTCTTTTGTGGGTCGTGCTTGATTATCTGGTGATGCTCTCCGAGGCCTTTGGGATTTGAACCTGGGGTCATGGTCCCGATTGATATTCCCGAGGGCAGGCGTTTTGCCCGCGACTCGAGGGGCTCTTTTCCTCGACTCTGATTCCTTATCGTCACGTCCCTCGCTCCGTTTACTTCATCGGAAACCGAGACGTCCCATGAGTTCGATTTCACCCCTATACACCTAAGAATATAAAATATTAATTTTTATCCACGCGTTTGTCCTTTCCTCTTAAGTGATAGCAGTATGTATTTTCAGTTTAATTATTGTAATTGCTAAGGTTAAATTATTTTAAAATCTAAATACCGGAGTTCAGATAAGTATCTGTAGTAGAAAGATTATCTATCCTCCTGAGTGGAGGAGGCATAAGTAAGTATCCTTTGTTTTTAAGTTAATAAGGAATTACCACTAGATTAAACTAGATTAAAGAATTACAACTAGATGCAAGCTCACTTGGTATGCTATTAATGCTAAGTTTTGGTTTTTTTGGAAAATAAAAGTATAAAAGAGATATTTTTCTTTGCAAATTAAACAAAATTGCTTAGTGTTTAATTTTGAAATGCGTAGGCTATACAAAAAAAAGTTTTTTATTGTCATTTTTCTTCCTTGTAATTATTTGAAAGTCATTTTATCGTCAAATAGACTTAATTAAACAAAGGGGACTATGGTTAAATTCTGAAAGTACTTTGTATCTATGCTTAATATGCTGTTTGTAATGCACATGCCCTTCAGTTTTCTACTAATTAAGAGAACTCATTACCTAAATTTCATGTTAATTACTTAATTAATTCATTTATAAGATTAAGCACTTACGTACGTCAGCGTAGCCAGCTTTAATCTTTAATTAATTCAATTTTCAAGAAAATGTAAGTGTTGTTAAGAAATTAGCTTAAAGTAACAATATCAAACAATGAAAAACAAGCTAAGAGATATAGATATAAAGGGGCGGAGAGATTCTTATTTATTCCATGTATTCAAGTGTGTACAATATCACTTCTCATCCTCTATTTATAGTATTACGAAGAGGTATACAAAAGAATACCATAAACATGACATTAAGTATTTGAGATCATATAGGAAGATCGTGAAGGAGATTATGAAGGTATGGGAGTTACAACCATAAGTATTGGAGTACTGGGAGTTATGGAGATAATGGAGAAGAGTAGAGGGGTGTTATATTAGTTATGGACATCCGCCATAATCTAATGTTTCATAATACTCCCCCTTGGTTGTCCATAGATAATGTGCCTCGTTAAAACCTTACTAGGAAAAAATCCTGTGAGAAAAAAATCTTAGTGAAGGAAAAAGAGTACACATATCATGTAATACACATTATTTGCCGCCTCATTAAAAAACCTTGCCAGGAAATCCCAATGGGATAAAACCTTAGCTAAAGTAAAAAAAGTGCAGTGCGTGATTTATTCCACCTGAAAAAAATATCACTTGATATCTCTGCGACGATGAATTTCAATCTTGAATAACAACTTCTCAATTGTTGAGGTTGGCAATGCCTTGGGAAAAAAATTGTCAAATTATCACTTGAATAAGTTTATTGAAGATCGATCATGTCTGAAATAGAACTTTGCTGAAATATGCTCTATTTTGTCTCCTTAGATAGTCCTTCTTTTAATTGAGCTATGCATGCAGTATTGTCTTCAATGCAATTGAAATCTTGTTGAATATCATAATATAGCAGTACCCACGTACAAATAGATTGTTTGAAGAACGAACTTAAAAAAGCGTCTGCATTTGCAAAACCAACAAAATCTTGACAGTATTTATTAGAATAAACAAATCCATATCAAGGATTCCTTTTGCAATATAACACTAATGGTATTTCAATATCTCCACATAGGAGTAAAACAATATCTTGCAAGCATACTGTTATACTCATGATTTTAGCAAGATACATTAGTGCAGCAATTGCACTGACACAAAAAAAATCATGTACGCCATGATTGCTCTAATCCACATAAGGATTTGCTGAAGCTTTATTTAATAAATTTCTTGAGAACCTTAATATGCTTCAGAACAGTTTAAATCCTTCAATAATTTTAATATATACATATCAAATTTTTCAGGTATTACCAGACTAAAATCTTAAAGCAATTGCATCCACCACAAGAGAACATGTTTCCATATAATTAATACCAGGGGATTTACGAAATATATTGTGTCACCCAAGTGCTTTATACTTTCAGGTGTTAGGACTATCGGTCAAAAACTTCACGTTTTTCAAGTGAAGTCAATCTTGATTGCGTATTTTTCATTGACCAATCATTTATCTATCCATATTTAATGATAGATTTGAGTTCAAGATCCTCGTAAATATTAATAAAAATTGAGCGCTACATTATATTAACAACATCGTCGAAGATCATTTTGCATCGGTTCTATCATCACTCAATAAAAAATTAACTTATTGATATCTCATTATTTTCAGGTACCTAAGCCTCTCCCATGAGATCATATAAAGTGTTAGTGTCACGATCCCAAATCTAAACTGACCGTGATGGCTCCTATCATGATACTAGACTAGCCAATTAACTGAGAATAACATAAGGGTTTTCCATTTAATACATAACTTATCCGATATTTCATAATAATTTTTGCTTTTTAGCATTTCAAGACAATAAGGAATGGTCAAAATATCTAAACACTACCCCAACATCTGGAGTCATCCGTCATGAGCATCTAAGAAGTGATACAGTCTAATACTAATTCTTTACTACAACAAGTCTGGGAAGTAAAGTAAAATGACAGAGTAGGAAGGAGAAAGAGAAGGCTGCGAAAGCCGAGCAGATACCTCACAATCTCCGAACAATGCTCCAAATGGGGTAGATCGACTATCGCTCAGCCCCGGTACCTGAATCTGGACGCAAGGTGCAGGAGTAACGTGAGTACGCCAACTCAATAAGTAACAACCATAACTAAAGACTTGAGTGCAGTGAAGAGCATTAAATATCATGTAAACCCATGTAATAAGCAGTAGTTGAATAAATGCATCAAGTCTGGAATCTACATTCCTAATATTTCATAAAAAATTCCAAGTTTCCATTTAAAATCTCGTGTAAAACATTTGCTCAGCATTTTTCATTAGAGGCTCAGTGTAAAGAAGAGTGAAAACAATAGTTTCACAAAATATCAGCCCCTCGGGCACAGTGTCACTCACAAATAAAGCCTCTCGGACAAGCCTCTCAGTCACTCGTGACTCTAGTCTCATAAGTCAATTCTCACACTCAGCACTCTCACTCAACAGGTACCATATATAATCACTGCGGCGTGCAGCCCGATCCATGTAATAACTGTTGCGGCGCACAGCCCGATCCATAAATAGTTGGTTGCGTTCCCTAGGGGTGTACATACTCCGGAGAGGCTCCTACAACCCAAGCGCGATGTCGTTGCGGCATGCGGCCCGATCCAACATCTCGCTGCGGCGTGCAGCCCGATCCAATATCTCACTGCGGCGTGCAACCCGATCCACATATATCTCGCTGCGGCGTGCAGCCCGATCCACATATATCTCGCTGCGGCATGCAACCCGATCCACATATATCTCACTGCAACGTGCAGCCCGATCCATCACTATCCTCACAATCCCGCTCTCGGCCTCACTAAGTCATCATCCTCACAAGCCACTCGGGCAACTCAGTACAATTCACGGGGACTCAGCCCAAAATATCTTTCATTATTTAAAAACAGAGTGATAAACAGGAATAAATAGTGAACATGTATAAATTATGACTGAGATGATATTTTCTATCAAAACAGTGTGAGAATAGTAGTAAAATACCCCTGAAGTACAAACAAGTCGGCACAAGGCCCCAAACATGGCATATATCCCAAAATATAGTATAAATCTCTAAAATACGGGATATCATATGATTTCAAATCAAATACGTAGCTTAATAGTCGCTACGGGTCGGACCAAGTCACAATCCCTAACGTGCACGCCCACAAGCTCGTCACCTAGCATGTGCGTCACCTCATTTACCAAAACAATACGAAATACTGGGGTTTCATACCCTCAGGTCTAGATTTACAATCGTTACTTACCTCAAACTGGAAAAATTCCTAACTCGAGATGCCTTTGCCTCTTGACTCGGCCTCCGATCGCTCCGAATCTACCAAAAATCAATACTATAACATCAATATGCGATAAAAGAACAAAACCCACGCGAAAATTATCAAATTTAATCAAAAATCTCGAAATTGGCCAAACCCGGCCCCCGGGCCCACGTCTCGAAATCCGATAAAAATCATGAAATCAGAATCCTTATCCTCTCACGAGTCCATACATACCAAATTTACTCAAATCCGACAACAAAATCTCATTCAAAACCTCAAAAATCCATCTCAAGACCACTTCCTCTTTTTCCCAAATTTTTCACCCCAAGTCACAAATTAAATGATGAAATTAAAGACATAATCATGGGATTTAGCCATAACAAAGTAAGAATCACTTAATCCAATGTTTTCCTTGAAATATCTCTCAAGAATCGCCTCTACCCAAACTTTTATAACTTAAAGTTTCTGTCCAAGCTGCCCTTGGCCTACTCTCGGTCATGGCCTCGATCTCGCCCTCGACCATGGCCTCGATCATGCCCTCGATTTTGAACCTCTCTATTATGAACCACCTCGAGGATGAACCACCCCAATTATGAACCACCCCGATTATGAACCACCTCGAGAATGAACCACCCCGATTATGAACCACCTCGAGGATGAACCACCCCGAGGATGAAAAATCCCGATTATAAACCACCTCGAGGATGAACCACCTCGATTATGAACCACCTCGAGGATGAAAAACCCGATTATAAACCACCTCGAGGATGAACCACCTCGATTATGAACCACCTCGAGGATGAACCACCCCGATTATGAACCACCTCAAGGATGAACCACCTCGAGGATGAACCACCCCGAGGATGAACCACCCTGATTTTTGACAGATGCAGAAAAAAATAGAAAACTCACACCAGCAGATATCAGCCATCAACCAAAGTCAAAAAAATGATCCGTCAACCACCCGAAACTCACCCGAGGACCTCGGGACCTCAACCAAACATGCCAACACATCCCAAAATATCATACGAACTTAGTCGACCTTCATAACACTCAAAACAACATCAAAAGACCAAATTACACATGGATTCAAGCTTAATGAGACTAAGAACTTCCAACTTCTATTTTTGATGTTGAAACCTATTAAATCACCTCTGAATGACCTGAAATTTTGCGCACACATCACAAATAACACTACAAACCTATTCCAACTTTCGGAATTCCATTCCAACCCCGATAGCTAATTTTCCACTGCCAACCGAAAATTGCCAAAAATCCAATTTCGCCAATTCAAGCCTTATTCTACCATGGACCTCCGAGTAACATTCCGAACCCACTCCTAAGTCCAAAATAATCTAAAGAATCTATCCGAACCATAAAACCCAATTCCGAGATCATTTACCCATAAGTCAACTTCCGGTTGACTTTTCCAAGTAAATAACCAACTTAAAAGACTAAATGTCTCATTTCTCTCCAAAATCGCTCCGAACCCGGGCCAACCAACCTAACACAACATAATAGAGTTGAACCACATACAATGAAGCATAAATGGGGAAAACGGTGCTAAAACTCTCGGAACGACTGATCGGGTCGTTACATTCTCCCCCTCTTAAACAAACGTTCGTCCTCGAACGTGCCCAGAGTTGTTCCAAAAACCACCAAAATTGCCGTGTAACCTACCATGCACATACCTAGGGGTGATCCCATGTCACCCTATCCCATATGGGTCCAATAGCACAACATAGCTGAAATTTCGAAATCCAACCTAACCCATAAACCTTAGAACCAAATTTCCACTTCTGAAATAATTTACAAGATCAAAATTCCACAACTATAAACTGAATAAGCATGAACATGTTGTATCAAGCCATATCCGTAACCCAAGATGTAACCACATGATATACCGCATGACTCAAACACTCATAGTGATAACTACTAATCACAATAGCTACTCAAAACCACCCAATTCCGGTAAATAACCTCTTATCAAGCAAAGCCTCGTTTTAACACTTTCTTATACTGCCAATGATGAAAGAAACACGCAGAAACTAGTAACCATTCGTCCGATCAGCCAATCATGGAGCTCCCCCTTCTCCGACAGGAACTATAGCAGATTTCCAAGCCGACTTCCGGTATTATTTTTCCAACCATGCTGTAGCCACTTCTTATAGTATTCATTCTAGGTCCAACGACCTGCTCTCATCCAACACGGCCACTTTGATGACATTGCACATCAATAAAAATCCAAAGCCATAACCCGTGCAACTCGTGCACTCAATAGCAACATCCCAACGTACTCAAATCATAGAAAAGATTCACACGAGAGGACTATCCCACCAGCTTAACAAGTACCATCACAACCCCATGCTAAGAGCCTGGCACACATCGTAAAACCAAAACACATGAATCTGACACCAAAGATCATACCTCTACTTAACTAAGCTACAATACGTGATCCCATCCAAACGCTGGTCCACATGAAATACTTCCAGCCACCTTTCTCAAAATTAATAACCATGCGCAATTCGACATCAAGTACTCAAAGTGCATTTCCATAACCACGGGGAATTGGATGATACCATGCCAAACAAACCCGAAAGAACATAACTAATACGTCTCAATCCCGCAATACCAAATTACTTACCTTACTCAAATCGCGCTATAACGCCCAAATAGATCCGCACCATATGTGCATATAACCAACAATCATAACACCTCGCAAAACTGAAAGGTAACTCATAGATCACTTTAGAACACGAATAAACTCAATGACAATCGAATGGTATATCCCTCAACAATAGCAATTCGGAGTCAACAATTTTGAACCGGTGCAAAATACACACCCATATTGGGCCTACCAATGGACCCTAAATCAACTCTGGTCACCCGCAACAGATAGATAACTCCCCGAAAGTTCACAACAACTGAATCATGGCACATACTAACATCTGACTAGCTTTTCTCGCACCTTCATAGTCCACAACCACAAAATAACCTATTTATGAGAACTCTCAGTCTCGAAGTCCATAAAGTGCACGAATCACCATATCTGATCCCATCTCCACCGCTCGAACATATAACACACCTCTAATAATCATTCATTCCACGAGGGATACCCCTATAATTCTTATGTGCCACCAAGAAAACTTGAATATCAACAGTCGATCCAACAAGAGAGCGCCGCAATACGAATGAAGCACCCTTAACTCAAACACATTGCCCTTTCTGAAATGTATACCCTCATCAAGTCACAACAATTAGTGATATCGCCTGCCTAGTCATCTGAAACTACCCATGCTCCTTACGAATTTATGACCTTCCTTCCAGAACTAAATCGTGACCTCACACAGGCAAATCTCAACACTACACAACATACCGCCTACACCATGACATCCTATGATAAATAGGAGAACTTCATAATCCCTTCCGAGCCACAAGAAACTACGTACCTCACTAGCCAAGAACTTTCCATTTGATCCCATCTAGAAGCAAAATCACTATACATCACATGCTCCTCACGCCAGTAAAAAATATACATCTCTAACCGTGGTAGAAACCATCAAGAACTTTCCGAATCCCATTTGTATGACACCAAACCGTCAGGACTGAATCCTTCTAACTCAACCAAGCTACGCAGGTCACCAAAACCCAAGAGCATTGCCAAGAGACACATGTAAAAACTCATTACCTCATAAACACCCAAAGAAATAATCATATCCTTTACCATGCCGATCCGACCTCCTACCAAGCTATCCCATTTATCCAAGTTCCTTCTGACTTACCCTCGAGTAGATGCTTCCCCTTTCCATAATGCCGCAATTCTTGACCCAGACCCACCACACGAGACACAACCATAAAACCATATCGTCTGAGGCTCATAATCCGCTGAATACTCTCTCAAATATCCCCAAAATCACCACATTCAAAATACTTACTCTGAAGAGACTTCCTGTGAATCTAAAGCCATTACCTTCACCTTCCTGATACTGATATGTAGAATCCATAATTATATAGAAATGTCACAAATCTTGACACTCTCCAACGTAGACCTCAGTTTCTAGCCAAATACACATCCTGGGGATCCCCCAGTTGTTACATATACATCTTGAATCCATCAGAACCATTCTCAAACTCCACCTCTACATTTCATAACTGATTCACCAGTATACCTCAAACTGAAAGTGATACGACACTTAGCCGCGCAATCAACTTATCAATAGCAGACTCCCCTACTTAGCTCAAATCCATAGATTGAGACGAACAATAACTCACAATGCCCATATGCTAACACCGTCACAATACCGTAGTGAGATTCAATTTCATAAGCTCATATAACACAACCTCTCTAATACCTCAATTCATCTACATACCTCGCATTCACCATTGTAACAGTCATGCCAACTTTCACAAGCGATCTAAACTCAAATTTACTGAACTAAGCCAAATTCACACTTGGAGAACTTTGCATAAAGCTTCTCCTCCCTCAATCTCCATAATACCATCCTCAATGTTGAGTATTCTCCTCCTGGCTACGAGAGTACACCAGGATGTCATCAATGAACACAATAACAAAGGAATCCAAATATGGCCGAAATACGCTGTTCATCAAATGCATGAACGTTGTTGGGGCATTGGTCAGCCCAAAAGACATCACAAACAAAAAAAACTCATAACATAATAGGAAGATCCACTTCCCTCCACAACTAAACTACATGAGAGGTCCTTCAATACACTCACAACTCGAGGCCATATGCCAACTCAAGACAGAAGTCAAATACTTAATAGTCCTTGCTACATCTCCGGCCAATTCTTTTTATCACAATCAAACAATCTGAACACCTCTCACCATCGAATCACACTCGCCACATAGTCATCCAGTCACAAAATCTCACCAATAAGGATGCAAATGGACATATAGGTCCCAAATGCATGTGCTCACACAATCGAAATCTCGCACTTAAGCCACAGACAAAACCCGGCCTCAAGTCCTCTAGGCTGGCCCATTATCAACATGCTAAAATCACATCTTGCACCTCATCCATGGAAATCACAAGACGTCGATGCACAGCTGATACCAAGCGCTCACGTGCGCATTCGAATACATGAAAGGAAATTCAAAGAGTTACGCTCTTGGCTGAATAAAGGGATTCGCACGACAAGAATTAAAGAAGGTAAGATTTTTCCTAAGGGTTATGCAGCCTCTCGAAGATAAGTACAGACGTCTCCGTACCAATCCACAAGACTCTACTAAACCTGCTCATGACCGTGAGTCCTATGTAACCTAGGCTCTAATACCAACTTGTCACGACCCCAAATCTAAACTGGCCGTGATGGCGCCTATCGTGATACTAGGATAGCCAATTTACTGAGAATAACATAAGGGTTTTCCATTTAATACATAACTTATCCGATATTTCATAATAATTTTCTCTTTTTAGCATTTCAAGACAATAAATAATGGTCAAAATATCTAAACATTGCCCCAACATCTGGAGTTATATGTCATGAGCATCTAAGAAGTGATACAGTCTGATACTAATTCTTACTACAACAAGTCTGGGAAGTAAAGTAAAATGACAGAGTAGGAAGGAGAAAGGGCAGGCTGCGAAAGCCGAGCAGCTACCTCACAATCTCCAAACAATGCTCCAAATGGGGTAGATCGACTATCGCTCAGCCCCGGTACCTGAATCTGGACACAAGGTGCAGGGAGTAACGTGAGTACGCCAACTCAGTAAGTAACAACCATAACTAAAGACTTGAGTGTAGTGACGAGCATTAAAAATCATGTAAACCCATGTAATTAGTAGTAGTAGAATAAATACATCATGTCTGAAATCTACATTCTGAATATTTTCATACAAAATTCCAAGTTTCCATTTAAAATCTCGTGTAAAACATTTGCTCAGCATTTTTCATTAGAGGCTCAGTGTAAAGAAGAGTGAAAACAGTAGTTTCATAAAATATCAGCCCCTCGGGCAAAATGTCACTCACAAATAAAGCATCTCGGGAAAGCCTCTCAGTCACTAGTGACTCTACTCGCATAAGTCAATGCTCACACTCCAGCACTCTCACTCAATAGGTACCGTATATAACCGTTGCGGCATGTAGCCTGATTCATGTAATAATTTTTGTGGATTGCAAACCGATCCATAAATAGTCAACGGCGTTTACTGGGGGTTTACAGACTCCGAAGGGGTTCCTACAGCCCAAGTGCTATATTGATGCGGTGTGTAGCCCGATCCAATATCTCGCTGCGGCGTGCAACCCGGTCCACATATATCTCGATTTGGCGTGCAGCCCGATCATATATATGTATACATAACGCTGCGGCATGCAGCCTGATCCATCACTATCCTCACAATCTGGCTCTCGGCCTCACTCAATCATCATCCTCACAAGCCACTCCGACAACTCAGTACAATTCATGGGGACTCAGCCCAAAATATCTTTCATTATTTAAAAACAGAGTGATAAATAGGAACAAACAGTGAACAGGTATTAATCATGAATGAGATTATATTTTCTATCAAAACAGTGTAACAATAGTAGTAAAATACCCCCTGACGGTCCAAACAGGTCGGCACAAGGCCCCAAACATGGCGTACGGCCCAAAATATAGTATAAGTCTCTAAAATACGGTATATCATATGATTTCAAATCAAATACGCGGCTTAATAGTCTCTATGGGACGGACCAAGTCACAATCCCTACCGGTGCACGCTCACACGCTCGTCACCTAGCATGTGTATCACCTCATTTACCAAAACAATACGAAATACCGGGGTTTCATACCCTCAGGTCTAGATTTACAATCGTTACATACCTTAAACCGGACAAAATCCTAACTCGCGATGCCTTTGCCTCTTGACTCGGCCTCCGATCACTCCGAATCTACCAAAAATCTATATTATAACATCAATATGCGATAAAAGAACAAAACCCATGCAAAAATTATCAAATTTAATCAAAAATCTCGAAATTGGCCAAACCCGGCCCCCAGGACCACATCTCGGAATCTAATAAAAATCATGAAATCAGAATCCTTATCCTCTCATGAGTCCATACATACCACATTTACTCAAATCCGACAACAAAATCATATTCAAAACCTCAAAAATCCATCTCAAGACCACTTCCTCTTTTTCCCAAATTTTTCACCCCAAGTCACAAATTAGATGATGAAATTAAAGACATAATCATGGGATTTAGCCAAAACCAAGTAAGAATCACTTACCCCAATGTTTTCCTTAAAATATCTCTCAAGAATTGCCTCTAACCAAGCTCCAATTCGTCAAAAATGGAAAATGGGATGAAGTCCCTTTATTTTATAACTTAAAGTTTCTGTCTAGGCTTCCCTCAGCCTACCCTCGGTCATGGCCTCGATCTCGCCCTCGACCATGGCCTCGATCATGCCCTCGATTTTGACCCCCTCGATTATGAACCACCCCGATTATGAACCACCTCGAGGATGAACCACCCCGATTATGAACCACCCCGATTATGAAACACCTCGAGGATGAACCACCCCGAGGATGAACAACCCCGAATATGAACCACCTCGAGGATGAACCACCCGATTATGAACCACCCTGATTTTTGACAGATGCAGAAAAAACAGAAGACTCGCACCAGCCGATATCAGCCATCAACCAAAGTCAAAAAAATGATCTGTCAACCACCCAAAACTCACCCGATACCCTCGGAACCTCAACCAAACATGCCAACATATCCCAAAACATCATACTAACTTAGTAAACCTTCAAAACAACATTAAAACACAAAATTACACACGGATTCAAGATTAATGAGACTAAGAACTTCCAACTTCTATTTTCGATGCTGAAACCTACCAAATCACTTCTGAATGACCTGAAATTTTGCATACACATCACAAACAACACTACGAACCTATTCCAACTTTTGGAATTCCATTCCAACCCCGATAGCTAATTTTCCACTGCCAACCGAAAATCGCCAAAAATCCAATTTCGCCAATTCAAGCCTAATTCTACTATGGACCTCCGAATAACATTCTGAACCCATTCCTAAGTCCAAAATCATCTAACGAAGCTATCTGAACCATAAAAACTCAATTCCGAGATCATTTACCCATAAATCAACTTCCGGTTGACTTTTCCAATTAAATAACCAACTTAAGAGACTAAATGTCTTATTTCTCTCAAAAATCGCTCTGAATCCGGGCCAACCAACGTAACACAATATAATAGAACTAAACTACATACAATGAAGCATAAAAGGGGAAAACGGGACTAAAACTCTCAGGTCGACCGATCGGGTCGTTACAGTTATGTCGTGGTGCTTTTCTAGAGCACTCGCCTCCTTATTATGACCATCTTGATCATTTGCTCATCTCCTTCTTCAAGGAGTTTTATCTTTGGAACCGATTAGTCTATTACACTTCATGTGTTCCATAGACTCTGTCCATCATGAAAGTTATTCCATATGGAGTATTAGAAGCTGAAATATGATATTTAGCTGAGTCAGCAAATGCGCCTGATAATATTTTATATATTAATTATCACTTGAACTTCAAGTTCACATTTTCTTGTACGAGGATCTAGTGTACTCATAATAAGTCATTCCATGTATTCCTTTTTCAGCTGCCCATTTTCTCTCCCCTAATGTTGGGATCACCAACACATATCTCAATCTTCTTTGGGAACCCATCGTTGTGCATTGTGGTGGGATAATTAAATCATATAGCACATCTATATTTCTAGATAAAAATTATTTGGTTCCTGACCCTGAACCAATTATGATAGGGAAAATTTATCATAATTTGGCTAGATACGTACAAGTACTGCTGTATATTAAATAAATACATCTCATACCAAATTTCTATTTGGTAGTTTTATTCTCTTAACTAATGGTTTAGCTATAATTGGAGACATACAATTTCTGCTAAACCAACTTGAATTTAAACCAGCATTATCAAGATAATTATCATAATTTATATTCTGGAACTGTGCTCTAATAATTTGAGCAAGCAACCTTGCAAAAGCCGAACTGCAAGTTGATAACAAACAGACATGTCACCGTACAATAGATGCATCTATTAAAATCATATAATAGTAAATGGTCCACATGGCAGTTGGTTGGGCCCATACATATCACCTTTTATTCAGTCCAGAAACCAAGGGATTCAACCCCAACCTTAGTTGGTATATCATGAGAATAAGCATCATAAGAGAATTCTTGAAGGATATTCTATTTCTTCAATATATGTCAATGTGAAATATCAATCAATTTTTCGCACCATAATTGAACCGGAATGGCCAACCGGTCATGCCAACTAATATTCGTTTCAGTAAACCTCTAATTTACTTGTGACATATGATTCCATCTGCTTATACTTGTATAGTATAAATAGAAGAAAGTCAGGTAACCTTTTATATTTACCCGTATAATTATAGTAATATGAAGATATTCAATCTTCCTTTCATTTATAGTCTCAATATACCAACCACTTTCGTTTATACATTTGAAACTCAAAAAGTTCTATTGAGACTTACTATAATATTAATGTCATGAATAATTTCACCTATCTGGGTAGAAACAAACTAGCTCTTCCGGAGCTCTTAATTAATTTTGTACTACAAGATCTTTTATCACACCATCTAAATGGTGAATATCTCCTTCACGGAGAAAAACATATCATAATAATTGTCATGGTCAAAATCATCATAAGTAAAATCATTTTTTATTTTACTTTTTGCCTTTAATAACCTTTAATAAGGCATGTCAGATATTTTTGGCGTACCACATGTACGCCACCAATGACATATTTATTTAACCACGCAGTAATGCTCAATATATTTCTTTCTCTCAAACCTCATGTAAAAGTGAGTAGTAGTATTTATTCATTTATGCATAAGTACATTTTTATGCATAATTCATATCACATATATATTTTCACATTCACTTTAGGAATGAGTCTGCATTTATAATGCTTATCACACGTCACATTTTTAAGAAATGGACTATAATCATATGAATGTGTCTAGTATTAACAGGTCAAATTTATACATATTTCCTTCACCTTTGAAGGATTATGAGAACCCTTATTGTTCTCCTTTTTACAGTTACTATAATGATGACTGTCATTACTTTGGTCTTTGGCACGCCTACTGTCATTAGTCAACTACTTATCTTCATTTAGACTTATTATGCACCGCTACCACATTCACTTCAAGAATGACGTGAACCAAATGGGACAAACTTCATGCTTTTATATGGTGTATTAGGACTCAAACTCAATGTCTTACCCATATAAAAGCATGTTATGCCATAATGAGTTGGGACTCAAACCCAACTCTGATCATCATGGTGCCCCAGGACTCGAACCCGATGTCTTACCCTCATGGTGTGCTGGGACATGAACCCACCATCTTACCCTTAACCAATGTCAAATAGACCAAAATGCACTATGACTCGCCCTTGCGCCTTTAAAAAGTATTACCACTTTGATAGGTCCATAATGATGTAGATGTAGATCTCTACCCGATCTCGTATCCTAAAACTCTTGATTTTATTTACAATGATGTAAGAATATGGTAATCTACATGCACTTAATTAATATTAATAAGAATATGCAATAGCTATATAAGATGAGAATTTCACTAGTGAAAGAAAAGTTCCTTGATTGTTTACTTATAGAGAATAAACTTTGATCATAGCCAAATGTATATAACAAACAGAACTAAAAATGTACATGTAAATTCTTATTTTTAAGATTGATTTGAGTATAAATGAGCAGAACTCAATCCTAACCGATACTTTCATTTTTAATGTTAAAATAAAACTAGTTTTCTTGTACTTTATGCAAGTGCAGAAACCTAAAAGAAAAAATATTCGTTAAAAGAAAATGTTAGAAGCGGCAGGACAGATTGAAGATAGTTAGCACACAAATATGCATAAGACAACTTATATAATATATATGCTTGGTTACCATGGCATGCATCATATCAACCATTAATTGCTACTATAATTTCACATATAGGACTTCGAAAATCTTGTACCATTCATGTCATATAAAAGATGCTATATTAATGCGTGCTTATGCAATACAGGTGTAGTATGAAGTTGTGTGCATACGGGATATTAGAGGAATGACAAGTATAAGATAATCATACCTTCTTACGTTTCACTACTTACCATATGTAGTTTCTCTTTACATCTAACCATGAGATGATATGTATAGCTTCTGATTGCAACATTTTCGGATGTAAGACAAATTTTGTAAATATATATATATACAATTGGTTAGAGAATCGGTTGATAACGTGCTAAGAAACTTAGTTTAAAGTAACAATATAAAATAATGAAACACAAGCTAAGAGAAAGAGAGGAGATCTTATTTCTTCTATGTATTCAATTGTGTACAATATCACTTTTCATCTTCTATTTATAATATTACACAGAGATATACAAAACAATATCATAAACATGACATTAAGTATTTGAAATCATATAGGACGATTATTGGGGAGATTATGGAAATATTGGAGTTACAACCATAAATATTTGAGTAGTGAGAGTTATGAAAATAATGGAGAAAAGTAGATGAATATTATAAGAGTTATGGACATCTATCATAATCTATTGTTTCATAACAAGTGCAATATAATTTCATTTGTTTAATACAAGAAGAAACGGTGCCAGTTAAGAGGCAAAATGAGAAAATGATGAAATATAGTTTTCCTAATAATGAGGATTTATCCAAAAATAACAAGACTCTTGAAAGTCGTGCATACGTTAATAAACATTTTTTGCAGGTGATTGATTGATTTTCTGATTTCTCACTATTTAGCAAAGAGTCCGGAATTAAAATATGGTTCTTTTGAACTCAAATGACTGAAATATGTGTGTGTGGGGGGGGGGGGGGGGGGGGGGGAATGGTGGCCAAAATATGTATAATGCCCTTTTAAAGGGCGTTATATTTTAAAGGGCGCTATAGTTTAACGGCTGTTTGTCCGTTAAGATATAGCGCCCTTTAAAAGGGGGTTATACTTGAATTTCAAAAGACGGACAAGTATATCGCCATTTATTAAGGCGCTATACGTGAATTTGAAAAGACAGGAGGTATAGCGCCTTTTATTACTGCGCTATACATTTTTTCTGGGCTTACGAATAATTTTTCTGGGCTTAACTGACATAACAATAATTCAAATGGGTATAGCGCCATTATTTAAGACGCTATACCTAAAAAACTTGTACCCCGGGACTAGTTTTTGCCATATTTAAGGAGGTTAAGACTAAAAATTCATTAATAAATATTCTCAAGTCTTCTGAAATATTTCTTCGTTAAGTTGTTTTGCATTTGGTCATAATATCTGAAGAGTGAAAAGTAAGGGTTTCATTATATTGGGGGGTGAGGTTGTGGTCGCGAATAACTCAGTAACCTATAGTTTATCTTCACAATGTCAAGTTAAGTTGCCACTTACAATGGAGTACGATACATTGGTATCATTGTTATGTAAAAATATGAGGTGAGCAAACATTCGGTGAACCTTAACGTAACCGGAAGATATCTGTATTCTGTCACTCCACAAGAGGTTGCTTGTTATGTTGAGTTTAACATCGAGGACGATGAAATTCTGAGATATTTTTGAAGACTCCGGATGAATACCGAGAATTTCTTGTGATAACAATGTTGGAAATGTACGTCAAGATTGAAGACGATCACAATAATGAGGTTGCGCAAAGCAGGGATATCCCTCAGTCATCGGGTGGTTATTTTGGAACAGTTTTAGCCGAACAGGTTCTGGTTGAAACAGTTTGGCCTAATCTAAACTTATCTCTACGGGCGAATGAGGAGCGAGAAAATAATTTCTCTCCTACTTTACATAATCCACAAGACGAGTGGTAAACTTTAATTTACTTTTGTGTTATGGTGTTTATTTTTGCTGTATTGAATTTGTAATTACACTCATATATTCCATAAGGGGTACCAGCCAGATATGAATTTTACAAGTTATGAACCAACACCCAGTTGGAATATGCATAATTCTGGTGTGTTGGATTATAGTGGTCCATCCGGGAGTCATCACCAACAGGATAATGTCCATCATGGGATGTCCACACATTACGATTTGTAAGTGAAGTGATATATCTATATGTAAAATATTCATCAAGTTGAGTAACTCATTATTTTGTTGGTTGTGCAGTGAAAACGAGCAACTTGAACGCTCTGTCCTGACTCAATTGCCCGAAGACGACATCTTTAATCGGGATCAGGCAGATGTTGTTACATCCCGTACTTTAATATTAGGATGAGTTGTAATAATCCATATGAGCTTGAAGGGGCTAAAACTATTCATGAGGTTTTAAAGGATTTGTTACTATATCATTATAAGACCCCGTAAGTTTAACAACCTTGATACCGATATACATTGAATATGGTATTTTGAGTAATTGATTTTTGTAAAAAGTTCAAAATATATGATTTTATATAGTTATTAATATTTCTGCTTTCGAATATATTTTAAATTATACACATAATATGAGAAAGTTTATAAAGGAGATTTTCTTTATTTTAAAGATAGAAAATATTTTCTCACAAGAAAAGAAGGTTATCTTTTTACCATTTTTAGAATTAAGCGTATGAGAATTTATAATCTTTATATGATTTTAGAAAAAATTTAGAAATTGAGAAAATATATGTATTTTTACATAAATATTTTTAAAAGATAATAGTGTATATATTGATTTTATATGGTACCACATGGCTATGATAGTAGGGTATATATAAAGTATATTAAAAATAAGTAGTATTTTAAATAATTTGGGATAATTCTTAATTATACGGATAATTAATTAATTATCGAGTAGCGGGATACTACCTAATTGATTATTAGATAAAGTTTAAATTCCCCAACAAGGAAATTACGTGGCAGCATGCCACTAACCAAAAAATGACTCTTAAGTCATATTAGATAGGTGGCATGATCAAATGGATCTTGGTGCTTGATGAGTTTTATGAAATTGTGATCTATATAAATCCAATGTAGGAAGATACTCCGGCCTTTACCAAACAACATAGTAATCTTCATGATGGGCCTATCATTGTTGCTGTGGAAGAACGTGAGATGAAAGTAATTGTTGAAAGGGAACTTGTGTCTCAAGAAGAGGATGAAGACATGGAGGCTCTTTTAGGCACGTATGTGACCTCTTTTCTTTCTTGTATTGACATTGGATTATCTAAGCTTTGGCTCAAAGTGCTTATGTATGCATTAACAAGCCATCGTTGGCACAATTATTAGAACATTTGGATTATGCAGTAGTAATTAGGGGCTTTAGGAGTGTTAACAACTGAAAAAGATCGATTTCCCGCGGACTCGAGTAGGAGCAGTGTTTTTAAGAAAGAATATCATATGGATTTTTTCCTACTCCGATCTTACCGTCACGTATTTTGTCGCAGTTGACGTGTGTTAGAGGTAGTGTCAAGAGAATCGATTCGGGTATGTTAAGGCTAATCCTTATTTCTTTTGGCATGATCCAAGTAATGATACGTAAACGTAATGATATTCCATAAAACGTTCTACTCTTAGCAGTTAACGATGTCTATGTTATTCATTCCCGTAAAGTGATATTCAAGCATGTCTAAGTATGTATCTAGTTCCCTATTGAGGTACTTGATAAAGATATTAATCTTTATAATATATCGTAATACATGCATCTTCATGGATATTCATTTACCACCGGTCTACGGCCGGTCGGGCAGTTACCACCAGTTAGGCAGTTATGTATCATTATTACCACCGGTTGGGCAGTCATGGATATTTATTTACCACCGTGCTGTGGCCGGTTGGGTAGGCATGCATTTACCACCGAGCTACGGTCGGTCGGGAATTTACCACCGGTTGGGCAGTTATGTATCACTATTTATCATCGGTTGGGCAGTCATACATTTACCACCGTGCGAAGGCCGGTTGGTCAATTACCACTGATCAGTTGGGCAGTCATGTATCATACGATATGGATAATAGTCTCAAAGAGAAGCATTGTATATATGTAAGTATAATAAGTATGCATATACGGTGGCACTTCAGAGATTCAGGTTGATTCTTATATGTCTTTAATTAATGTTGACTTACTGTTATGTATCAGTTCTGCCTTACATACTCAGTACATTATTCGTACGAACATCCTTTTGTTGGGGACGCTGCATTCATGCTTGCAGGTATAGATAATCAGATTGACGAGCCCTCATAGTTGACAAGATTGGAATTCAGCGAAGGATCGGTAAGACATCACCTCATTCAGAGTGCAGCCGAGTCTATGAATAATCGTGTCAAAGTTTTACCACAGACTTATGGGTAGGCCGGTACCCTGTCCCCTTAGATGTCAAATAATCTTAGAGGCTTTGTAGATAGAGGTTCATTTTGTATAGTATGTCAGAGGCCTTGACGGCCCATATTTATTCATATTTTAAGAAAAATGATTCAGTGATACAGCATTTTTCCACTTACACTTGTACATTATAAGTTGTGTGTAACGACCCGACCGGTCGTTTTGAGCTCTAGCGCGTCGTTTAGCGGTTTGAAGTCATGAGAAGCTACATTTCAGGTGTTATTACTCGTAGGCATGGTCGGAGTTGAATTTCGGGAAGTTCGAAGTCAAATTGGAAAGAAAATTCACATTTCAGAAGCCGTAAGTTGGAGAAATTGACTAATATTAGAATTTTGAGTAAACGACCTCCGAATCAGGATTTGAAGGTTCCAGCAGATTCGTATGATGATTTCGGACTTGGGCGTATGTCCGGATCGGGCTTTGGATAACACGGGAGCGTTTCGGCATATATTTTGGAAGTCAGCATTTTGAAGAAATTCCCTAAGTCTAGGTTGAAGTGCATCTCTGTGATATTGATGTCTGTTTGGGATTCCGAGCCTGAGAATAGCTCCGTATGGTGATTCTGGAGTTGGGAGCGCAATCGAAAGTGAATTCGGATGTCCGTAGGTTATTTTGAAGTCATTTGGCTAAAGATAGGAATTTGAAGGTTTTTGAGAAATCCGACCGGAAGTGGAAACTTTGATATCGGGGTCGGAATGCAATTCCAAAAGTTGGAGCAGATTCGTAATGTCGAATATGACTTGTGTGCAAAATTTGGGATCAATCTGACGTGATTTGATAGCTTTCGGCATCGGAGGTGGAAGTTTGAAATTTCAAGTTCATAAAGTTTGAATTTTAGTGCGATTCGTGATTTCAGCGTTGTTTGATGTGATTGGAGGCCTCGAGCAAGTCCACATTATGTTTTGGAACAGGTTGGTGTAATTGGACGGGGTCCCGGGGGACTCGGGTGGATTCCGGGTGGTTAACAAATCAATGTTTGAAGTTGAAGAAAAGCTGAGGTTGCTGTCATCTGGTGTAACCGCACCTGCGAGGCTTGGGCCGATGGTGTGGAGCCGAAGGTGCGGCTTTGGCGCCGCAAGTGCGAGGTTTTAGTGGCTTGGCTGGGAGCGCAAGTGCGATGGAATTTCCGCACATGCGAAGGCGCAGATGCGGACAATGGGGCTCAGGTGCGAGTTTTGGCTGGGGTTGAGGGGGCCGCAGGTGCGGGAGTTTGGGCGCACCTGCGGAATCGCAGGTGCGAGAGGTAGATCGCAGGTGCGGATATCGGCCTGGGCAGAATGTTTTAAAACGGGAATTTTGTCATTTCTTCCCCCATTTTCATCTTGGCATGGGCGATTTTGAGGAGCTTCAAGGGAGATTTTCTTCAAGGATAACAAGGTAAGTATTCCAACTCATTTCAAGTTAACTGCATGGCTTAGGTTCGGATTTAAGTGTGGGAATTTGTGGAAATTGTGGGATTTGAAGAAAACCTAGAAAATTTGATAATTTGGATTTTAGCCACGAATTGAGCATGAATGTTTGAGTAAATTGTATTTTTGAACTAGTAAAGCTATGGGTAAAATTTATCTTCGAGAAATTTCGGATCTCCGGGCACGTGGGCCCAAGGGCATTTTGGTCAATTCCTTGAGCGGAGATAAGAGATTATAAAATTTGAATTTTTTCAAGTATTAGTATATATTTTCATTGGTTTGTCATTATTTGGATAGTTTTGGGGCGTTGTGCGTCCATTGGAGTCGTCGGGGGGCGGGGGGGAGGGCTTGGAAGCCGGTTATGGAATTTCGGAGCGAGGTAAGTCTCCTTTCTAACTTTGTGAGGGTGAATTGTCCCCCTAGGTGAACTAATTAAATATGTTATGCTATATGAGGGGGCTACGTACGCACGAGGTGACGTGAGTCCGTGTGTAGCTACTATTATGTCATGCCCGGGTAGTCTAGGACCCACTAGCATGCCTTACGTGTTGTACATGTGATCCTGCCCATAATATTAGACTGTTAATGCCACTGAATCGGTAAATTATTTCCTAAGAAGACTATAGTGTACCTCTCTTAATCATTTAGAAAGAGAATTGATTCCTCCGTGGATAGGATCCACTAGCATGCGTTACGTGTTTTCTTGATAAGAATGTGAACTTGTTATGTGAATATGTGTACATATGAGCATCTGAGTCGTAGGTATGATTCGCGAGCAGGCTAGCCTTATTATTATTATGTTGACCGTGTCGCGTGATCGATTTTCGAGCGGGGAAAATAGTTGCATCTAGGTTCGAGCCGTTCGACCCTTCGGCAGTGCACAGTTTATTGTTGTTGGTCCGCGCCGTTTGACCCTCGGCATTTCTTGTGCATGATAATTGCTGTGTATTTTCTGTGATTTATACATGTTTATCGGCCTAAGAAAATTCTTAATTGCCAGTTAAAAAGAAGAAGAATTGATGTGTAAAATGTGAAATAAGCCTGATGTTCTCATCCCTGATTATTATTTAAATTGTCAACTGAAATGACGAAGGTGTTAAAGTGTTAAATATAAGAAGAACTGATATTCCTTATCCCTGATATTTAAATAAATTTCCTATGACATTCATGCTTAGTGTCTCACTTGATTATACTAAATTGACCTCTATTAAGTGTCAAATCGACCTCTCGTCACTACCTCTCCGAGGTTAGACGGGATACTTATTGAGTACACGGTTTTTCTGTACTCATGCTACACTTGTTGTGCATTTTTATTTCACAGGTACTTTCACAACGATGTGGCTGGTTTGGAGACTTAGGCGAGCTGCATCATCCGGAGGCAATTCGCAGCTGACAGAGTCTCCCTCGTATTGTATTCATTTTGTTTTAAATTCCATTGTCCAATTTGTATCTCGGACAAGCTTTGTAATGATTGTATAAATTCTTAGAAATTTCTCATGCACTTGTGACACCGGGTTCTGGGATGTGTTTGGGATATATTTTCTAAAATGGAACATTTAAACCATTGTATTTATTTAACGGACTTTTGTTCAGTTATCATGTAATAAAGTGAAAGGTAATGATTTCAAAAATGTTAAAACAGGAATTTATTTCAACTAACTAATGATCGGCTTGCCTGACGATGGTGTCCGGCGTCATCACAACCTTAATATATTTTGGGTCGTGACAACATGGTATCGGAGCTCTAGGTTCCCTTAGGTCTCACGAGTCATGAGCAAGTCTAGTAGAGTCTTGCGGATTGGTACGGAGACGTCTGTACTTATCTTCGAGAGGCTACAGGGCTGTTAGGAGTACTTCCCTTCTTGATTCCTCATCATGCGATTCGATTCCTTTGAGGCTTATGCCTATGTTTTTTCCTACTCAATCTTACGCGTCGCGAAGCGCTTGCTATGAATCAGGAATTTGAGGAATTGAAATGGTGCTACAGATATGGTACGAGATGTTTTACATGTGAAGTTGATTGAGGCTATTGTCGTGGCCCTGCGGAAGGATAATATGTTGTTTTAGCTCAGTAGTTGTGTTTCTGAGAGCCTTGAGGTTATGCTCAAGTTTTGATGATGTTTACTATTGGTTATCGCGCGATGTCGATGTGATGATAGAATGCTTGCCCATATGATGGGGGCGATGAATGGTTTGAAGGTAGGTCTTCTCAGGGCGTGATTTCGAGATTTCAGCATTTTAGTTCCGGCAGAGGAAAGGCATTTGCATTATGACTAGTCAGGTTTTGGATTGATGAAGTAGTAAGACTTGGTGTTTTCAAGTAAGGTGGGATATGCACCTGTGATGTGATATCGTCGTCACTGGTCGAATAGAATATGTTAAGGTTGTCGATGTTATGGTTTCTTCGGTTGCATGGGGTCAGAGTATTGTGAAGAAGTATTGAAGAAGTGGCTGTCAGAGACCGTGAGGTGCGGTGGTTCAGTACTGGATAAGTGTTGATAATGAAGGCAGCTCGATAAAGATGATCCTCGGAGAGTTTGAAGTCTTGGTGATCTACGGGTGTAAGAACTGTAGAGAATGATATTGAATTAGTCAGTATACGACGAAGGAAGACATGTGAGAAGTGTCAGGCGGCGGCTAAATTTCTAAAAGGCCATGTGTAAGGTACGGAAGTCAGGTGGTTGTTTAAATGAATGAGTTTAACAAGTGGAAGAGTGGCAGCGTAGCCCAGAAGTTCAGTGGTAAGACAATTGCCTGGCTTGAGGGAAAGTTTGAGAGTTTTAGTAGATGGTGATCGGGATCATGAGCTTAAGTGAATGTGGATTATTTCGGCGGAAGGTTGGATACAACAGGGAGGAGTTGTTAGGAATGAAGAAGGACGCAATGTGGCGGTGAATTTGAAGATATTGTAGCGTATTTAGTAGATGTCCATGAGGAGCGGACGGACTAGTAAAGTTGGTGATTTCCAAAAGTGGGTTATCTCCTGTGAATAGGTTAGCGGTTGCATGGTTGGCAAGTTACTGCGAGGGAATGCTGACAGGGGAATTCGGAAGAATTGGACGGATTGGTTAAGCAAAATCATGCTAACAAAGGGAAAGGATCTCAGCAGGGTCTAGAGTGGTGCAAGGAGTAGCTTCGGGCTAAGTGGGGGAGTCCCACCACCTGCAGTTGTCTTGAAGGATTGTGTTCTCATGAGGTCGCGGATTGTCAGCATGTTGGCAAATTATTTCAGCTAAGGGAAAGGAGTAAAATTGTGATTGTGCGTGGGATTTGAGGAATGTGTGCAAAAGTTGGCCCTATTGGACCAGGGTTAGGCTTTGAAAGATTCAGATTTTATGCTTAAGGCATAGGCGAGTTGCAAGGGTAGTGACTCAGTCACGTGTTTCATTGAAAAGGGTGTTCATGTGCTAGAAGAGCCTTGGAGTTGATTGTTTTCGGGGCCAGTCAGAGTGGGTGACTCTCAAAAGCGGTCCTAGTGAATTCAAAAGTTAAGAACGCGGTGTTTAAGGGTTAAATGCAGTAGTATGATTAAGAATTTAGCTTTTGTAGCGTAATTTCAGAGAGAGGGAAAATGGTTGGAGTGCTCCATGTTATCTTCAGCGTGTAGGATAGTATTGGAGGAGTGGGAGAAATAAACTCCGGGTTGTAGGAATATTATTAGGAGGGTATGATACGGGTTGCGGGATTTAGGCAGCATGGTCTCGTGAATAAAGGTCACTCGGAATGAGTGAGGGTTGAGTTTCTATGAGTTGAAGGAAGTTACTATTATTCCTGAGGCAGTTAAGGATGATTAAAAGAAGATAGATTTATTAGCCATGGTTGAAATGGCACTTACGGCAGTGATCAGTTCCTTCGATGTGATTAAGTTATGCATGTGGTTTGTGCCGGTGTATGGGAGGCATGTCGGCAGTCGAAACAGATTTTATTTGGAAGCATTCAAGTATTATGGCCTGTCAGGTGTAGACGGATCCCGGAAGGTTTATGATGGCTCAGACCACTACTTAAGGATTTGCACGTATTGTGATTGTGGGAATTCACTCGTCTGTTGTGGTGGTTCTCTTGAATTGAGGTAAGTAAAAGGTCTTTATATGATGAAGTGTTCACCCTATTAGTGGTTCAGAAGTTATGATGGAATTCTTGCACTATCTCATATTGGCATGTTAGGTGCAGTAAGCAGTATGTAACTGGAAGTAAGTAATCGAGATTGCGGTTCGGTGTTAATAAGGATGTCATGAGCTCGGATGAGCAAGAAAAGTTATTTGAAAGTCCATAGTAGCTGGTGTTATCTTCAGTGTCACCTAAGATCGATATTCGGTGAAAGAGGCTTTGTACCCTGGTTATGGGTTCTTGACTTGTTTTACAGCGTTAGTATGGCCAGTGGTGGATGTGCAGATGTGCTACCTTGTGTGGAAGGTCGTGGGAGCGTGACCACGGGAAGATTGTATGAGTGTGACATGTAGTCACTGAATGATTGAATATTTGGACAGAGTATAAGGAAGTGTAATATTGCTTATTTGAGAATTTATGCCTGGAAGGCATTTGGTTCATTTGGTTGTGTATTGTGGGGTGTTTTTCCCGGCTATGATGGTTGTTCTTGCGTATTATGAGAGAAAGTGGGTTATTATGGACCCAAGTCAAGCTATCAACCTAGTTCAGTGCGAGCAGAATCGGCTTGAAGTGTGTGAATGGATTTAAACAAGATTATGGGGTTCATGTGAGGCAAATGCGTTCATTTCAGTATAGCGCTCCTCAAGGAGGGGTGTTGGAATATCAGGTGTTGTTCTGTCTTCGTCAAATTCATGTGATATTATCATTGTGTCGTGAGAGTTGTGAAACGGCTTGATAATTTCTTATGTGTTGAGATCCCGCGTAGTGATGATGTTATGTGAGAAGGATAGCTCTTGAGATCCAGAGTGTGTGTGTGTGTGTGTGTGTATATATATATATATATCGCACCTCAGTTGTGCTTGAGTTTTGTAGAATATGGCTTTATCAGTCTCCCTAGGATGGTATTATGCACTTAACGTGCTTGTGACCGATATTCAATAATTTGTAATAGTGAGCAATTCAGCTCCTTGTATATTTCCTTATATGAATTTTATGTGTGGATCAGGTGGCACGTCGGCCACAGGTATGTTATTTGGATCGGGTTGCACGCCGTAGTAGTGTGAGGATGAGTAAGGTTCCTATATTTATTGTTCTTGTGTTTTACTTCCTATTCTCTGTGGAAGTTCCTGTAAGTTGCGTGAGTTGAGTAGTCCCTTCCTGAGTCATTTCTTATGTATCGTGTTCCAGTTGTGGCCTATTGGCGCGATGTGGTATCATGTGAGGTTATTGGTCATGTTTGGGGTGATTGGTTGTTTGAACAGTTCATACTGAGCGAGACGAGATTACTGAATCAGGGATCAATGCGATAAGATTATGCGGAATATATTAAAGGACAATTACCCTTATTTGGTTCGTAATGAGATGATGATCTAAGTCAATAAGGAGAGTTCAATGTTTGGTTAACTCTACGGTTGGTTAGAAATCTCTACACATCTCCTCTGTTGCGGTGGTATCGCCAGCATTATAGCAGGATGTATATATATGTCATAAGGAGCATTGGGAGCATCAGATTTGTGAAATTTTGGTTATTAAGGTTCAGGGAGTGTCATTGTGGTCATATGATGAGTCATGCGGTGAATGGTGCTAATTCAGCAAAGGTATGCAGTCATGTTCTGGTATATCGTGTGGTAGTTGATGCGGTGTTTATATATTAGGAACAGCCCGACAGAGAATTTCAGGTGTTGGAACTGGATTCTAAGCTTATTATATGGAGAAAAGAAGAAATCTTCAGATTAGATCAAGCTAATGTACCCAACTGGGTTGTGGTAGCACGGGCAGGTGCACGAGGTGTTAAACAGTGATTTCAGATATCTCCAGAGCAGTTCTTAGCACGTTCGAGGACGAACGTCTGTTTAAGTGAGGGAGAATGTAATGCCCGATCGGTCATTTTGAGATCTAGCGTCGTTCAGCGGTTTGAAGTCATCAGCAGCTCCGTTTCAGGTATTATGACTCGTAGGCATGGTCGGAGTTGAATTTCAGGAAGTTCGGAGTCAAATTGGAAAGAAAATTCGCATTTCAGAAGCCTTAAGTTGGGGAAATTGACTAAGATTGGAATTTTGAGTAAACAACCTCCGAATCAAGATTTGAAGGTTCCAGTAGGTTCGTATGATGATTTCGAACTTGGGCGTACGTCCGGATCGGGCTTTGGATAACTCGGGAGCGTTTCGGCGTATATTGTGGAAGTCAACATTTTGAAGAAATTCCCTAAGTCTGGGTTGAACTGCATCTCAGTGATATTGATGTCTGTTTGGGATTCCGAGCCTGGGAATAGATCCGTGTGGTGATTCTGGAGTTGGGAGCGCGATTGAAAGTGAATTCGGATGTCCGTAGGTTATTTTGAAGTCATTTGGCTAAAGATAGGAATTTGAAGGTTTTTGAGAAATCCGACCGGAAGTGGAAATTTTGATATCGGGGTCGGAATGCGATTTCGGAAGTTGGAGCAGGTCCGTAATGTCAAATAAGACTTGTGTGCAAAATTTGGGGTCAATCGGACGTGATTTGATAGAATTCGGCATTGGACGTGGAAGTTTGAAATTTCAAGTTCATAAAGTTTGAATTTTAGTGCGATTTGTGATTTCGGCGTTGTTTGATGTGATTTGAGGCCTCGAGCAAGTCCGCATTATGTAACGACCCGACCGGTTATTTTGTGTTATCGGATCCCGTTCCCCTAAATGAAGCTTCCCATAGCGGTTTATTGTAATTTATGACTTGCGGGGGCGGGTGGTCCGGGAGTTGGAAGTGCTTAGAGTGCTATAGGAACACTTGGTTCCTTAAGGTTGGCCTTTAAGGTCAAGTTGGACTTCAGTCAATATTTTGGGTAAACAACCTCAGAATCGAGTTTCGTCGGTTCTAGTAGCTTCGTATGATGATTTCGGACCTGGTCGTATGTTCGGAATGGGTTTCTAGTTACCCGGGAGCATTTCGGCGCCCAATATTGAAATAAGAAGTTCCTTAAGTTCCTATTGTGGTTTGGGATATGTTTTTGTGTTATCGAGGTCCGAACGGAATTTCGAGATCGGGAATAGTTCCGTTATGTCATTTATGGCTTGCCTGTAAAATTTGGTGTCATTCCGAGTAGTATAGGTTGGTTTGACACGTTGTTAGCGAAGTCAAGAAAACTTAAAGTTCCTAAGTTTGATTCTAGGGGTTTTGAGGTGTGATTTTTAGTTTTAGCATTGTTTTGGGTGTTCCGAAGGCTCGAGCGAGTCCGTGTTATGATTTGGGACTTGTTGGTATATTTGGACGGGGGCTCAGGTGGGCCCAGGTACCTCCTGGACACCAGACGAGGCCAAAAACCAGCTGAAATAGATGTTGGTGCACCTGTTCTGGTGTTGACCGCAGGTGCGGTTTCCCAGTCGCAAGTGTGGGACCGCTCCTGCAGTCCCAGCCTCTCAGGTGCGACCCCCAGTGGGCAGGCCATTTCTCGCAGGTGCGGACAAAGTTCTGCAGGAGCGGAGTCGCAGGTGCGGTCTCCACTCCGCAGGTGCGGGCCCAGTCTTCCTCGTCCATTTCCGCAGGTGCGAGCCTTTGCTCGCAGGTGCGGTCCTCGAGCCGCAGGTGCGGAAACACTGTCAGACAGTGTATTTCTTAAATACGGGATTCTTCATTACTTCTTCACTTCTTCCTCCATTAGAACACCTTGAGAGCTTGGGAAAAGGGCTCAACGACTCAACCACTGAAAGGTAAGTAGATTCTATCCTATAGTTATTTAATGCATGCATTCTTAGTGGAATTTAACTACTTAATTAGAAAAAATTTAGGAATTTGGGTAGTAACCTAGGGCCTTCGAGATATTAGAAAAATTACCAGTGAATTGCCTATGAAATCATTCAAAAATCGTATATTAATCATCCTTAGGCTATGGGTGAGTGTTTTCTTCGAAAATTTTTGGAATCCGAGCATGTGGGCTCGGGGTTGGATTTTAGGATTTCTTCAAGAATGGCGAATTTGACTTAGTAGTAGGAGGATTTCCATACTTTGAGCATAAATTGATGAATTTGTATAACATTTGGCTAGTTTTGAGTCCTCGGGTGTAGAGTTCGGAGTTTCGGGTGCGTTCTTGGTCCGGGGAGTAGATTCGACACGAGGTGAGTCTCATTTCTAACCTTGTAAGGGGGAAACAGTCCCCCTAGGTGATTTAAATGCTATATGTGATAATTATGGGGGCTACGTACGTACAAAGTGATGAGAGTCTGTACGTAGCGGCTATTATTGTTATGTCCGGGGAGTTAGGCCTACACCATGCTTTATGTTTTCCTTGAAATGAACTATATGCTTAGTGAATTAATGTTACATGCGGCTTGTTTCCCTGAGATCATGGAAATAAAGAGATTTTTAGGATTTGATCACGAAGAGTAATTTATAAAGAACAAATGTATGGATTGTGTGTGCATGTGACCGCTTTGCAATTTACATTCTGCGAGCGGAGTGTTATTTACCCCACTCTCATGGGAGCGGGCCGTACACCACAGCGAGATTGAATGATATATATTATGGTTCAAGTCGTTCGACTCTCAACAGTGCACAGATATGATCATTATGATGGCTCAGGCCGGTTGTCCTTATCCTCTATGCGCATGTTAAATTGTCAAGAATTCTTTTATGGATTTTGAGTGTTCAAATATATATATTTTTAAAGGAAAGAAAATAATAATGAACTGGAAATTGTATATTTACCTCCAATATATATTTGAATTACTGTTATTTTAAATGCTTATTGCTTTTATCATCCTTGTATGTCCATTACAGATATTATATATTGCTAATTATTTTATTGGACCTTAGTGAGTGTTAAGTCGACCTCTCGTCACTACCTCTTCGAGGTTAGGCGGGATACTCACTAGGTACATATTTGTTTATGTACTCATGCTGCACTTCTGTACTTAATTGTACAGGTTCTGAGGCTGGTGCATCTGGTTATCAGACAGGAACTCGATTCTGATCTTAGTTGGACCCGACTTCATGGTGAGCTGCTTCTCCTGACGATCCTCGGCAGCACCATGGAGTTTTCTTTTGCTTATTTCCCTTATATTTCTTTCAGACAGTGGGATTGTATATTATGTTTTGTATATTCTGTNTTGGCTCATTCTTCTTTTTGACTGCTTTTGGTAAAAAAAAAAGTCTTGCTATCTTTTTCAATTAATGTTTTTGAACTTTAAAAACTTGGCACGTATTGGGATGTTTAACCAATCATGGGAGAAATCCTTAGTAATTTAAGTGTGGGCTTGCCTAACCCCGATGTTGGGCTCCATCACGACCTGAGTTAGTATTTTGGGTCGTGACACATTATGTTTTGGAACAGGTTGATGTAATTGGACAGGGTCCCGGGGTAAGTCTCCTTTCTAACCTTGTGAGGGGGAATTGTCCCCATAAGTGAATTAATCGAATATGTGCTACTATTTTTGGGGGGCCACGTACGCACGAGGTGACGGGAGTCCGTGCGTAGCTACTATCATGCTTGTGTCTAGGCAGTCTAGGACCCACTAGCTTGCCTTACCTGTTGTACTTGAAATTTTGCTAATGAAATTAGACTGTTAATATTATCGAATTAGTAACTGAATACCTAAGAAGGTTGAAGTTTATTTTCCTTAATCAAGAGAATTGATTTTTTCCTGGGATAATGGTTTTCCTGATAAAGCAAATTTATTTGCCGTACTTGTAACCTTACTGATAAATTTATAATATTTACAACCTTATCAAACTTGGAAAATGAATTTACAGAAAAGATTTAAATACCATCTTCATGTCCAATTAAAGAGAATTTTATCACTTCCCTGAGTGACTGTTTTCCTGATAAAATGTGAATTTAATGTGTGAATATGTGTATCTATGAGTACCTGAGTCGCATGTATGATTCGCGAGCAGGGTAACTCTATTATTATATATGAACGCGTCGCATGATCGATTCACGAGAGGGGAAATAGATGCATCTATGGTTCGAGTCGTTCGACCCTTCGGCAGTGCACAGTTTATTATTTTTGGTTCGCGCCGTTCGACCATCGGCATTGCTTGCGCATGATATTTATTGCGTACTTGCTGTGATTTTTACCTGATTACTGGTCTGGAAATTATAAATTTGTAAACTGAAATGACAAGGATTTAAGAATATTAAATGTGAACGAAGTTGCCATTTCCTCTCGCTACTTGTTAAATTGCCTATGATATCCATGCTTATTGTCACCTTTGATTTCAATAAATTGACCTCTAGCAAGTGTCAGATTCGACCTCTCGTCACTAACTCTTCGAGGTTAGGTGGGATACTTACTGAGTACACATTGTTTTCGTACTCATGCTACACTTGATGTGCATTTTACTGCACAGGCACATTCATATCTAGTGGCCATGCTTGACGCAGTGATGTGGCTGACTTGGAGACTTAGACGAGCTGCAGCATCCGGAGACGACCCGCAGTCGGAAGAGTCTTCCTCAGATGTATTGTATTTATTTTAAATTCCTTGTCCAGTTTGTATTCCGGACAAGTATTGTAGTACAATGTATAATTCCTAGAAAATTTGCTCATGCACTTATGACGCCGAGTTCTGGGATAATTATGGGATTTATTCACTATTTAAATTTGACAAAGATATTATTGTTTACTCAGTGGAAGTTTGCTAATTATTATTTAAGAAAATGAAAAAAAAAGGATGACTTCAAGAATTTTAAAATAAAGATTTTATTAATTATTAAGTGTTGTCTTGCCTGACAGTGGGGTCCGGTGCCATCACGACCTTAATGGATTTTTGGTCGTGACAACGTGGTATCAGAGCCAGGTTCCCTTAGGTTTCACGAGTCATGAGCAAGTCTAGTAGAGTCTTGCGGATCGGTACTGAGATGTCTGTACTTATCTTCGAGAGGCTACAGGGCTGTTAAGAGTACCTCCCTTCTTGGTTCCTCATCGTGCGGTTTGATTCCCTTTAAGGCTTATGCCTACGTTTTCTTCTTACTCAATCTTACGCATCGCAAAGCGCTTGCTATGAATTGGGAATTTGAGGAATGGTAATGGTACTACAGATATGGTGCGTGATGTTTCTCCATGCGTAGCTGGTTGGGGCTATTGTCATTGCTCTGCGGAAGGATAATATATTGTTTCAGCTCAGTAGCCGTGTTTCTGAGGTCTTTGAGGCTATGCTCAGGTTGTTATGGTGCTTATGATTGGTCACCGCACAGTATTGACGTGGTGATAGGAAGTTTGCCCATGTGTTGGGACAATGAATGACTTGAAATGAGGTCTTCTCAGAGCATGATTTCGAGATTTCAGTATTTTAGTTCCGGTGGAGGAAAGGCAATTGAACTATGAATGCTCAATTTGGGTTGAAAGAATAATAAGACTTGGTGTTTTCAAGCAAGGAGGAATATTCATCTGTGATGGGTCATCACTGTTTTGATCGAAAAGAAGGTGTTGAGTTCGTCGGTGCTGTGGTTTCTTCGGTGGCATTGGGTCAGAGTATTATGAAGCAATATTGAAGAAGCGGTTGTCAGAGGTCGTGGTGTGCGGTGGTTCAGTATTGAATAAGTATTTTTAATAAAGGCGGCTCAAGAAAGATGATCTTTGGAAGGGTTTGAAGTTGTGGTGATCTGCTGGTTTAAGTGCTACAAAGATAGTTATTGGCCTAAGGCAACGACTGGGCAGCAAGGGATAAGGAAGGACACGTGGGAAGTGTCAGCTGAGGGTTAAATTTCTTAAAAAAAAAGCCAGGTGTAAGAAAAGGAAACCAGGTAGTGGCTTGCAAGGGTGAGTTTAACCAAAGTGGGAGAGGAGCAGTGTAGCATATGAGCTCTGTGGTAAGATAGATACACCTCTTGAGGGGAAGTTTTGAGTGATTTGGGAATTTTAGTGGATGATGATGGGGTCCACTGATTTAAATTAAAATATTGGCTATTTCGGCGGAAGGTTGGATACAACATAGAGGATTTGTTCGGGATGAAGAAGGATGCAATATGGCGCATTTAGTAGATGTCCATGAAGAGCGGACGGACTGGTAAAGTTGGTAAATGAGGACGGGCATAGGATGGAGTATTGATGTGGTAGAGATTGTGCAATACAGCGTCGTATGAAGGTGTCAATTGGTAATTTCCGCAGGAGAGTTATTCCTATGAGCAGGTTAGCGGTCGAGTGGTTGGCAAGTTTCTGCGAGGAATTCTAGTGGCTATTCGGTAGGAGGCCGAATATGGGAATGATGCGAGGGAATTTGAGTATTCATGGAATGCTAACAGGAGAATTTAGAAGAATTTGACGTGTTGGTTGAGCAAGATCATGTCAGCAATGAAGAAAGAATTTTGGTGGGGTCTAGAGTGGTGCAAGGAGCAGCTTCGGGCTAAGTGGAAGAGTCCCACCGCCTGCGATTGGGTTGCAAGATTATTTTCTCATGGGGTTACGGATTGTCGGCGTATTGGCAAGTTATTGCAGCTAAGGGGAAATGAGTAGAATAGTAATTGAGCATGGGATTTGATAAAGGTGTGCAAGGGTTGGCCTTATTGAATCAGGTTTAGGCTTTGGAAAGATTCAGGATTTATGATTAGTGTAGAGGTAATTTAGAAGTGAAGGGATTTCGTCGGGTGCTTTATCAAGATGGGTGTTCGGGTGCCAGTGAAGCCGTAGAGTTGATTATATTCGGGACCAAGCCATAGTGGGTGACTCTCAACAATGGTTCCAATGGATTCAAAGGTTAGAAGGTGCTGCCTAAGGATTTCAAGCCCACCGTATGGTTAAGAATCGAGCTTTTGCAACAGATTTATGGGAAAGAGAAAATGGTTGGAGTGTTCTACGTTATCTTTGGCGTGTAGAGTAGCATTGGGTTCATAAGAATGAGAAAATGACTTCGGGTTCATGGAAAGGTTATCGGAATGGGTATACGGGTCAAAGATGTGAATATGCGTGCAAGGAGGGCATGAAACGGTTCATGGGTCTGGAAACGAAATGGTCTCGTGGAATCGAGTCACTTAAGGTGAGTGCGAATTGAGTTGTTATGTGTTGATTGGGGTTATCATTATTCCTGCGGTGAGTGCAAATTGAATTGAGGTACGAGAGGGGTCGTGTTATATGAGCTTATGGAAAGTTTAATTGACTCTCGTTGCGGTATCGTGGCGGTGTTAGCGTATGGGCATTGTGAGTTATTGTTCATCTTGATCTATGGCTTTATCCAAGTGGGGGAGTCTTCTGTTGATAAGTCGATTACGCGGCTGAGTGTCGTATCAGTTTCAGTTTGAGGTGTACGGGTGAATCGGTTATGTCCTGCAGAGGTGGATTTCAAGTATTTGCATGTTTTGTGATTATGAGAATTCACTCGTGTGTTGTGATGGTTCTCTTGAATTGAGTTAAGTAAAAGGACCTTATAGGATTAAGTGTTTACCCTATTAGCGGTTCAGGAGTTATGACGAGATTCATGTGCGAAGGCATATTGGCACTTTAGGTGCAGTGAACGGTATGAAATCTGGAAGTAAGGATCGAGGTTGCGGTTCATTGTTGACAAGGATGTCATGAGCTCGGATGAGAAAGAAAAGGGATTTGAATGTTTAGAGTAAGCTAGTGTTGTCTTTAGTGTCACTGGAGATCGGGGTTTGGTGAAAGAGGCTTTGCATCCTAGTTATGGGTTCTTGATTTGTTTTACAGCGTCAGTGTGGCCAGTGGTGGATGTGCAGACTTGCTACCTTGTGTGGAAGGTCGTGGGAGCATGACCACGGGATGATCGTATGAGTGTGACATGTAGTCACTTAATGGATTGAAGATTTGGACGGAGTATAAAGAAGTGCAATATTGCTTATTTGAAAATTTATGCCTGGAAGGCGTTCAGTTCATTTGGTTGTGGATTGTGGGGTGTTTGTCCCGGCTATGATGATTATTCTTGTGTATTATGAGAGGAAGTGGGTTATTATGGACCCAGGTAAAGCTATTATCCTAGTTCGGTGCGAGCAAGGTAGGCTCGATGATTGTGGATGGATTTAAATGTGATTATAGGCTCCATATGAGTCAGAGGTGTTCGTTTTGTATGGAGCTTCTCTCGGAGGGATATTATAACATTAGATGTTGTTCCATCATCGTTCATTTCAGGTAATATTATGATTGTGCCGTGTGAGTTGTGCAACGGCTTGGCAATTTCTTATGTGTTGAGGTCCCGGGTAGTGATGATGTTATGTGAGCAGGATAGCTCTTGAGATCCAGAGTGTGTGTGTGTGTGTGTGTGTGTGTGTGTATATATATATATATATATCGCACCTCAATTGTGCTTGAGTTTTGTAGCATATGGCAATATCAATCTCCCCAGGATGGTATTATGCACTTAGCGTGCTTGTGACCGATATTTAGTATTTTGTGGTAATGAGAAATTTATCTCGGTGTGTGTCTTCTTATGTGAATTTTATGTTATTTGGATCGAGTGACACGCCGCCACGGTTATGTTATTTGGATGGGGTGGCACACCGCCACGGGCATGTTATTTGGATCGGGTTGCGCGTCGTAACAGTGTGATGTTGAGTACGGTTCCCTATATCTGTTTTCTTTAGTTTTGCTTTCTATTTTCTGAGGAGAGTTCATAATAAGTTGCGTGAGTTGAGTAGTCTTTCCTGAGTCATTTATTTATGTATCATGTTCGAGTTATGGCCTATTGGTGCGTTGTGGTATCACGTGAGACTGTTGGTCACATTTGGGGTGATTTGTTGTCTGAGCAGTTCATACTGGGTGAGACGAGATTATTGGACCAGGGATCAGTGCGATAAGATGTTGTGAAGTATATTAAAGGACAATTGCCATTATTCGGTTAATAATGAGGTGATGATTCTAGTCAAGAGGAGATATTCGATGATTTGTTAACTCTGCCGTTGGTTGTGAATTTCTACACATCTCCTCCGTTGTGGTGTTACCGTAAGAGTTATAGCAAGACCTATATATATATATATGTCATGAGATGCATTGGGAGCATCAGAATCGTGAAATTTCGGCTATTAAGGTTCAGGGAATGTCATTGTAGTTAGATGATGAATTATGCGGTGCATGGTGCTAATTCAGCAAAGGTAGGAAGTCATGTTCTGGTACATCGTGTGGTAGTTGATACGGTGTTCATATATTAGAAACAGGCCTATCAGAGAATTTTGGGTGTTGGAACTGGGTCCTGAGCTTATTGTATGGATGAAAGAGGATATCTTCGGATTTGACCGAGCTAATGTACTCAATTGAGTAGTGGTAGCACGAGTACGTGCACGAGGTGTTAAACAGTGATTTCAGATAACTCTAGAGCAGTTCTTAGCACGTTCAAGAACGAACGTATATTTAAGTGGGAGAGAATGTAATGACCCGACAGATCGTTTTGAGCTCTAGCACGTCGTTCAGCGGTTTGAAGCCATGGACAGCTTCATTTCAGGTGTTGTGACTTGTAGGTGTGGTCGAAATTGAATTTCGGGAAGTTTAGAGTCAATTTGAAAAGAAAATTCTCCTTTCAGAAGCCTTAAGTTGGAAGAATCGATTAAGATTGGATTTTTGAGTAAACGACCTCAGAATCAGGATTTGAAGGTTCCAGCAGGTTCGTATGATGATTTTGGACTTGGGCGTATGTTCGGATCGGCTTTTGGATGACCCCGGAGCATTTCGGCACATATTGTAGAAGTCAGCATTTTAGAAGAAATTTCATAAGTCTGGGTTGAAGTGCATTTCAGTGATATTGATGTTCGTTTGGGATTTCGAGTCCAGGAATAGCTTCGTATGGTGATTCTGGAGTTGGTAACGCGATCGGCAGTGAATTCGGAGGTCCGTGGGTTATTTTGAAGTCATTTGGCTAAAGATAGAAATTTGAAGGTTTTTGAGAAATCCGATCGGAAGTGGAAATTTTAATATCGGCGTCAGAATGTGATTCCAAAAGTTGGAGCAGGTCCATAATGTTGAATGTGATTTGTGCGCAAAATTTGGGGTCAATCGAACTTGATTTGATAGGTTTCGGCATCGAATATAGAAGTTGGAAATTCTAAAGTTCATTAACCTCGAATTAGAGTGCGACTCATGGTTTTGGCATTGTTTGATGTGATTTGAGGCCTCGGGCAGGTCCGCATTATGTTTTGGGTCAGGTTGGTGTGATTGGATGGGGTCCGGGGGCTTCGGGTGGATTCCGGATTGTTAACGGATCAAATTTGAAGTTGAGGAGGAGCTGAAGCTGCTGGTGTCTGGTGTGACCGCACCTGCGAGGCTTTGGCCCGCAGGTGCGCCCAAATATCCGCACATGCGGCTTCCTTCTGCCCAGTCAGGCTCCGCACCTGCGTTTCCTTCTCCGTATTTGCGCCTTCGCAGGTGCGAAAAGGACTGGAGGCAGTGTGCATTTTTATAACCGAGGTCTTGGCCATTTCTCTTCATTTTTCTCTTGGTTGGGAGATTTTTGGGGAGCTTCAAGTGGGGATTTTCGTCATGTATGTCAATGTAAGTTGTTTCTACTCATTCCGAGTTAAATACAAGGTGTATACATGGATTTGAGCATGAAAAATTGTGGAAAAAGTTGGAAACTTTGAAGAAAACCTAGAATTTTCATACTTGGATTTTGACCACGAATTTGAGCATGAAATTAGAGTAAATTGTATATTTGAGTTAGTAAAGTTATGGGTAGAGTTTATCTTCGAGAAATTTCGGAATCTGGGCGCGTGGGCCCGAGGGAAATTTGGTCAACTTTCCGATCATAATTAGGAATTTATATGAATTGAATTGTTATAAGTATTAGAATATATTTTCATTGGTTTGCCCATTATTTGGATAGTTTTGGGGCTTTGTGCATCAATTTGATTCGTCGAAAGGGCTTGGAGGCCGGTTGTGAATCTTCGGAGCGAGGTAAGTCTCCTTTCTAACCTTGTGAGGGGGAATTGTCCCCATAGGTGAACTAATCGAATATGTGCTACTATTTGTGGGGGCTACGTACGCACGAGGTGACCGGAGTCCGTGCGTAGCTACTATCATGCTTGTGTCTAGGCAGTCTAGGACCCACTAGCATGCGTTACATGTTGTACTTGAAATTTTGCTAATGAAATTAGACTGTGAATATTATCGAATTAGTAACTGAATACCTAAGAAGGTTGAAGTTTATTTTCCTTAATCAACTAGAAGGAGAATTGATTTTTCCTGGGATAATGGTTTTCCTGATAAAGCATGTTTTATTTGCCGTACTTGTAACCTTACTGATAAATTTATAATATTTACAACCTTATCAAACTTGGAAAATGAATTTCCAGAAAAGATTTAAATACCATCTGCGTGTCCATTAAAAGAGAAGTCTATCACTTCCCTGAGTAACTGTTTTCCTGATAAAATGTGAATTTAATGTGTGAATATGTGTATCTATGAGTACCTAATTCGCATGTATGATTCGTGAGCAGGTTAACTCTATTATTATATATGACTGCATCGCATGGTCGATTCGCGAGAGGGGAAATAGATGCATCTATGGTTCGAGTCGTTCGACCCTTCGATAGTGCACAGTTTGTTATTGTTGATTCGCGTCGTTCGACCCTCGACATTGCTTGCGCATGATATTTACTGCGTACTTGCTGTGATTTTTACCTTATTATTGATTTGGAAATTATAAATTTGTCAACTCAAATGACAAGGATTTAAGAATATTAAATGTGAATGGAGTTGCCATTTCATGTCGCTACTTGTTAACTTGCCTATGATATCCATGCTTATTGTCACCCTTGATTTCATTAAATTGACCTCTAGCAACTGTCAAATTTGACCTCTCGTCACTACCTCTTCGAGGTTAGGCGGGATACTTACTGAGTACACGTTTTCGTACTCATGCTACACTTGTTGTGCATTTTATTACACAGGTACATTCATAGCTAGTGGCCCTGCTTGACGCAGTGATGTGGCTGACTTGGAGACTTAGATGAGCTGCACCATCCGGAGACGACTCGCAGTCGGCAGATGGCTTCAGGGAGAGGGCAGTGAGGGCTAGACAATTGAGCAACAGGAGGGTGAATAATGGTGGAGGGAATATCATAACAGATTTTGAGTTGGGACACATGAAAAGTAGGGTGTAAAAGAACTACAGGAGGGAGGAGGAGTTTATAGGCCACATCTCCTATCTTCTCAATAATAGGATATGGACCAAAGTAACGTGAAGTGAGCTTATGATAAGGAAAATGAGAAAGAGAAGACTGACAATAAGGTCGCAGTTTGACAAACACCCAATCCCCCACTTGGAATTGTTTATTTGATCTATGTGCATTGGCCTGGGCTTGCATCCTTTGTTGTGATCTAGTAAGATGAAACTTAGCAAGTTGGAGTTTAAATTCACGAGTTAAAGCCACCTCCTCAATGGAATTAGAATCAGAATCCCCAAGTAAGTATGGCAAATGGATAGGGGGAGGGTAACCATACAGAAGTTCAAAAGGAGAGGTCTGGATAGATGAATGAGGGCTGGTATTATACCACCACTCTGCTAAGGGTAAAAAAATAGACCAATCAGAGGGAGAGTCAGTACAAAAATAGCGGAGATAAGTCTCGAGGCATCGATTAAGGACCTCAGATTGGCCATCTGTTTAAGGGTGATAAGCAGTGGAGGTTTGTATGGACACCCCTTGAAGAGAAAGAAATTCCTTCCAAAAGGTATTGATGAAGATAGGATCACGATCACTGGTAATAGAGGCTGGAAAACCATGCCATTTGAAGATGTTATCTAAAAGTATAGGGACCAAGGACTGAGCAGTATATATAAGGATGAGACAAGGAAAGGAAATGAGCATGTTTGGTAAGTCGATCAACAACTACCCAAATAACAGTTTTTCCCTTGGACTTAGGTAAACCTTCAATGAAGTCCATAGTGATATCAGTCCATGGAACAGCAGGTATAGCCAGAGGTTGTAATAGGCCAGGGGATGCAGCAGTGTCATATTTGTTTCGCTGACAAATATTACACTTATGGATGAAATCCACAATATCATTTCGAATTCCTTTCCAGTACAAATAAGAGAGAACCTTTCTTGTGGTAGCATCAATGCCAGAATGTCCCCCAGTAGGAGAAAAGTTCCACAAAGTAAGAATCTTAGTTCGTAATATAGGATCATGGCCAATCAACAACTTGCCCTTCCTTCTGAGTTGTTGGTTTATCCAAGTATAGTGCTTCTGTGGAGTGTGATGTAAGGAAGTGATAAGTTGAGCAAGCTCAAGGTCAGATGTCCAACTGGCTTGAATTTCCTTCCATAGATCAGTTTGGACAGAACTCATAAGCAAGGACATGAGTTCAGCACCATGAACACGAGATAAAGCATCGGCAGCTATATTTTCTTTTCCCCTTTTGTACTGCACTTCAAAGTCAAAAGGGAGTAGTTTTGCCAGCCATCTGATTTGGGAATCAGTGTGAAGCTTTTGCCCCAAAAGGTATTTTAAGGCCTTTTGATCAGTTTTCACAATGAAATGGCGACTAAGAAAATAATGGGACCATTTGGTGACAGCAAAGACCAAGGCTAATAGCTCTCTTTCATAGATAGAAAGAGCAATATGCCTAGGAGAAAGGCTCTTGCTAATTAAAGCTATAGGATGATCAGATTGCATCAGCACAGCACCAATACGAGTACCGCTTGCATCAGTTTCCACTACAAAAGGCAAAGAGTAGTTAGGCAATGCCAAAACTGGGGCGGAAGTGAGTGCTAGCTTGAGAGCAGCAAATGCCTGAGTAGCAGCTTCAGTACACTGGAAGTTGTCCTTCTTTAACAGCTTTGTTAAAGGTCTACAAATTAGTCCATAATTTCGAATGAACTTCCTACAGTATCCATCCAACCCAAGGAACCCTCTCAGTTATTTGACCGTTGTAGGTATGGACCATTGTTGAACAGCAGATATTTTAGAAGGGCCAGTAGACACACCTTGAGCGGAGATGAAATGTCCCAAATATTCAACACTATGGACCCAAACACACATTTAGACCTTTTAGCTAGCAACTGATTATGCACCATAATCTCAAAAACCTGTTGTAGATGCGGTACATGATCAACAAGTGTAAGACTGTAAATCAAGATATCATCAAAAAAAACCAACACAAACTTTCTGAGAAAAGGGAGAAACAAATGATTCATCAAACATTGGAAAGTAGAGGGTGCATTTGTCAAACCAAATGGCATGACTAGGTATTCATAATGACCCATATTAGTTTTAAATGCAGTCTTATGAACATCTTCAGGTACCATTCTGATCTGATCTGATCGTATCCAGATCGAAGATCAATCTTAGAAAAAATGTTAGCCCCAAACAACTCATCAATTAGACCATCTATAATTGGAATTGGAAACTTGTCCTTGATGGTGCATTGGTTCAGTTCCCTGTAATCTACACATAGTCTCCATGACCCATCCTTTTTTCCTACCACAACCACAGGTGAAGAGAAAGGACTGTGGCTGTAATGAATCACTCCTTGTTGTAACATTTCCTGCACAAGCTTTTCAATGATATCCTTCTTCATAGAGGAATATCTATAAGGCCTAATGTTGACTGGTTTGGCTTCATGTTGTAAAGGAATCTTGTGGTCAAATATACCTCTTTGAGGGGGCAATGAGGTTGGTTCCTCAAATATTGTTTTGTAAGTGTCAAGGAGGATATGAATAGGTTGTGATACTGCCTCAGGTGATGGAAGGTGGATGGCATTCAACTGACTAACTTGTGGAGGATCAATCAGAATATGTAGCATGAATAATTCCATATCATTCCCTTTGGATTTGTTGACAGCTTTTGGACTTGATACCTTGCATGCATCAGGGATTCCCTTCAAAATGTGCTGCTTGCCCAAATAGTTAAAAGTCATAGTGAGTGCAGAGTAGTCCATAGGTACTGGTCCTAGAGTCTTCATCCATAGAGCACCCAATATTAGATCATATTTTCCAACTGGAAATACAATCAAGTCAGACTCATAAGTTGTACCCTCTAACATCCACTGAAAATTCCTTACAATACCAGAAGTAGCCTTCATTGTGTTGTTACCCAAACTGACCCTACATTATTAGGCATCACCTCATAGCCCAACCTCTTAGCTGATTCAGAGTCAATGAAGTTGTGAGTGCTACCACCATCCAACAAGATTTGGATAGGACTCTTGTTGTTGTAACCAATAAGATGAATGGTTTGAGCACATTGAATACCTGTTAAGGCAACAAGGTTATGAAAGGCTGCTCATTACCCAAGTTTTCCCATTCTTCAATTGGTAAATCACCTTCACCACTATTGGATCCCTTATCAGGACAATCACCCTCAGGTATTTCTAATTCCAGCACAAACATTGTCTTTGAAAGGGTACATTTATGTCCAAGAGTAAATTTATCATCACAGAAATAACAAAGGCCTTGAGCTCTTCTATTCTGCATTTCCACAGGAGATACAGTTCTCCTAGTTCTAGGAACAACTGGATTATGGACGACTGGAGGCAGTATTCTATGACCCTGAATACCCTATTGGCCCTTAAGACTGTCATATACAGGTTTCTTGTTTGCTGAGAATCCCCCTACTGGTGATTCCTTTAAGACTCGAGCATTAGCAGCTAAAGTTGCTTCTGCTAATCTAGCTAACCTGTAGGTTTTAGATAGTGACTTAGGTTCATGCATTTTAATAGGATGGACCAGTTCTTCCTTTAACCCCCCAAGGAAACATGAGATATCATGTTCAACTGTGAGATTACACTGTGCTAGTAGTCTATCAAATGCAAATTGAAATTCCCTAACAGTACCAGTTTGCCTAAGTTGCTTGAGTTCTAACATAGGATCAGCAAATTCCTCACCAAATGTTTCCATTAACTCTGTAATATATTCATCCCAAGTAGGTAGCACAAGTAGATTTCTACATTTCAAATATGATTGATTCCAAACAAGTGCATCATCATCTAAATTCATAGCTACTAGCCTCACTCTCTGATTGAGAGGAGTTTCATCTTCAGCAAAATACTGATCGATCTTGTACAACCACATCTTAAGATTTTCCCCATTAAAACGAGGAAAAACCAAATTATGATTCCTATTAATATTTGCACAGTAAGGTTTTGGGCCTAAGATACCTTGACCTGACTGGAGAGTTTTATCCTTAGTCGCTGAAGAAGATGTAGCCTCCTTGGCCTGTTGATTCAAGTATAACCCATCGAAGGATTGCTTGAGAGCAATGACAATCTGTAGCAGCTCATTGTGTCGCTTATCCAAGTCATCTCTCAAGTCCTGTTGTGTTTTTGCTAACTCTGCTCGTAGATCTAGCTGTTGAGCTGCTAGATCTTCGTATTGCTCCATTAACTCCATAGGCTGATTGCCAGCAGCTAAGTCGATAGCTCGTCGAGGGCCCATAAAATTCCAAGATCTGATACCAATTGATACTCAATTGTGGAGTATCAGCTCAATTTCAATGGAACAGTGGTCGAATAGAGGGAAGAAAAGAGATCGAAGGGAGAAGAAGACAGAAATGAGAAGAGAGAGAGAGAGATAAGGAGTGAGATAAACTCAGTTTTTTCATATATCATAATACCCTCTAATACAAATGGTGTGATCTATTTATATTAGCTAAAAACACAAAAGGAATTACATGAAATTTGAATTAAAACTAATAACTAACTTTCCCGCTCATTGCTGTAACTAACTTTGAAATGCTAACTAACTAAAATTCAAACCTTCCCTCCTTTTTCAACCACTAATTCGTGTATCATAATTTTCTACAGGTTCCCTAGTTTAGACACAAATGAAATGCATCTACGTCCCCCGAATCGCTTTGGGTTTTAGTTTTATATACCTTGAGCCTTGGGGTCGTTTTGTTTGCAAATAAGTTACACCAAAATGATAATGTAAGGATTATAATACGTAGATCAAATAATAAAGAACATATCTACTGGATATACTTTTTATTATTCACGTTTGGTTTATTAGATTTTGAATATAATATAAAACATATGTTTAGTTTTACAGGAGAAAAATTTGAATAAATTTTTATTTTCAAATTTAACATTGTCCTTCTTAAAGACATTATTTTCTTTTTAATTAGTCTCTTTCAAAAAATTATATTTCAAAATAAATTAATCTTAAACTTATTATTTTATCATTAATTACGATTTTTATAGCATTCTAACATACTCGCATAAAATGAAACGAAGCGGTTGTGTTGCTATTTTACTGGAGGGAAATTGTTGTCCAAATGTTATTAACTTATTAAAAAGTGGGTTAACTTTAAATACTCTTTAAACATTGGCTTAACTTTAAATAGCAGCGATTAAAGTGGTTGTCTCTGCACTTCTCCCACAAATCCTCAAGTGGAGGGGATTTGCAGCTGTACCCTATATTTGTGCCACATTTTAACATGTATCTTATTTTTAAAAATTATTGATTTGGTAGCTAGCTGACAAAAAATCTGTAATATGACAATTACACCCCTAACAAATCGCGTGATCTGCAATCTCATTCATGAAAAAAGATCTCCTCATCTCTTCTCAGCAGCTTTTTCAAAAAATCATAAACTTGTCCAGATTCATCTTTAGAATCACACTTGCATGAAGTTGTTTCACCTTGAAGCTAAAACTTCATGCTAATGTAGCATGAAGTTGTTTCATGTTGAAGCTAAAACTTCATGCTTATATAGCATGAAGTTTTTTCACATTGAAGCTAAAACTTCATGTTAATGCATACTGAATTTTATTTATCCTACAGTCTACAGTTTTGTCATGAGTTTTATCTGAAACTTCAGTCTAAAGGCTGAAGTTAAGTTTTTTCACATTGAAGCTAAAACTTCATGTTAATGCATACTGAATTTATTTATCCTACAGTCTACAGTTTTGTCATGAGTTTTATCTGAAACTTCAGTCTAAACAGGCTGAAGTTATTTAGTTCATTTGCTAAAACTTCAGTTTAAACATGCTGAAGTTATTTATTTCATTTGCGAAAACTTCAGACTAAACGTGAAGCTTTTTAATTCATTTGCTAAAACTTCAGATTAAACATGCTTAAGTTTTTGTCTTGCGGTATGTAATTTTCTAAGGAGTTTTTGATAATGCATGCTGAAGTTAGTTAGTTCATTTGCTAAAACTTCAGACTAAACATGCTTAAGTTATTTAGTTATTTAGTTCATTTGCTAAAACTTCAGACTAAACATGCTTAAGTTTTTTAGTTCATTTGCTAAAATTTCAGACTAAACATGCTTAAGTTTTTTATTTCATTTGCTAAAACTTCAGACTAAACGTACTTAAGTTATTTAGTTCATTTGCTAAAACTTCAGAGTAAACATGCTTAAGTTGTTTAGTTCATTTGCTAAAACTTCATACTAGACATGCTTAGTTTTTTATTTCATTTGCTAAAACTTCAGACTAAACATGCTTAAGTTTTTGTCTTGCAGTATGTAATTTTCTAATGAGTTTTTTCCAATGCATGCTGAAGTTATTTAGTTCATTTGCTAAAACTTCATACCAAAACATGCTGAAATTTTGTCCTGCAGTCTGCAATTTTGTCAATAGTCCCTGAAAGGCAAAATCGTCTTTTTAAAATACTTTTAACAAAAAAGTGGGTAAGGATGCAAACGAAAAAAAAAACGAGTATAAATTAAAAGGAGGCGACCAAATAGAATGCCTCGTGCAATTTTTACGTGGAGGGGTCCTCAAAGAACCTTGGGTCATCCAGTAGGCCCAACAACTCAGAGAAATTGTCCAGCCCAAACGAGTTCTAACGGATCTTTATAAAAATAGTAGGTTGAGTTTATTATTTTATTTTTTTTTAGTTCGTATATATTAATTACACATGTTTATACATATATCATATATCCATCAGTTATTTTTTAATTTAAAAAGGGTGACCGACTTTTAGGTAAATTCTTCTTCTAAGTTTTCAATATTGACGATTTATAAATATTAATTGGTAATCCGATACAAACAGTAGCTAGCCTACTATCGCGAGTTAAAATTTACGGAAGTATAAATATATATATTGTCAGTATATATTATTTAAATCGGGGCAAATGGTAGGCCTATGCAATTTATTTTTAGTCTAACTTCTTTATGTTGATTGTGTAAAAGAATGTAAACTCTAAAAGAACGTTTATTAACTTAAAAGAGAATCACAACCATAGTAAGTGAGGTATAGGGCAATGGGAGGGAAATGTAGGGAATAAAGAAAGAAGGTAAAGGGCACTAGAATAACACTGGAACACATAACTTATAAAAGAATAACTTCATTAGAGGTATAGGGCATCATGCGTCATAATAAAAGAACAAAAAAAAAGAAAAGATAAGGAATTCATCACTGATTTGTAAAGTAATTGGGGTAAAAACTCGACATATCTTGATAAAGTAAGTATTTAACGAAATTAACTCATTGTAGGGAATAAAGAAAGAAGATAAAAGGGAGGGAAATGGCCGAGCTGCAACAAGCAATTCCTCTTGAGAAAAAAAATAATGTACACGGAAGTGCCAACTGCATTACTATGTACCAGTAATCTCTCTATCCATTTTCATTCTCTTTGAATTTTGCACCTCTGGCAAGCTACCCACTCTCTGTTGGGAGGATGCATCATGTAAATATGCACAGTTCACGCCATGGCGGCATCCCTTTGAACTATTAAAATAGATGCAAGGCTTCATTATCTTAGGTTTTGAATCTCTATGATTAGAGCTATTTATTGATTCTTGAACTGAACCTAAATGCTGGTTGTTTCGGTTGCTATACTGTGGCAATGTTTCTTGCCTTTCTCCTCCATGTTGCTGAATGAGACTCTTGTAATAGTTGATGTCCCTAGCTACAGGTACTGGCATAGACGAAGAAGGTGTTGACACGGATGCTACTGGAGCTCCTACAGAAGGTGAAGGAACTGATACGACCTCAGGTACACGAGGCCTCAAACTGGGAATGGGTCCTATCCTACTTGGAGCAGAGTGGAAGGGCCCATTAGAAGCACCTGCCACCGAGGGCATAACTAGTTCTGTTCTACTGACTTGAACTGCAGGAGGATCTGTTCTACCTGTGTGAACGAAAGATGGATCAGCTCGACTGACAACAGCCTGAGGTGGAGCAGTAATACTTGATGCCTGCGGCCTTGGGTTGGTCATGTTACTAGCAGCAGACATATTTTGGGTACTTGTAGGTGGCACGCTATGGGAGCTGGTGCCTACTCCTTGCTGTGTAACCAATTGCCCAACAATTTTTGGATCACTCAAGATTTTTATGAGCAGCTCATGGTCAATCAGATTTCCTTGGCCATTGTCTGCCATGAGTGCAGTTAAAGCAGCCTGAGCTGCTACTACAACATCAGGCTCCACACCAGGAACTACTCCAGCCGATGAGATTCCAGGGACTGGAAGGTTATTTCCAGCACTTTTGTTGGACAAGGGAACTCCAGACTGCATTACCTGGGCCTTTGAGCTAACTGCATTAGAAGGTAGCACGGTACCAAATGATGGATCTGCTACTTCCTCCTCTTCAACAGGAGTTATGGGTATAACAGGTGTGTTCTGCTCATTATGAAAATTCTCTTCTCCAGGAACCATTGAAGGACTGCATGGAAGTAAAAGGCCAATTTTAGGGGAAGTAACATCAAGAACTAAATGGAGATCATCAAAAAGAAAGAGAAAAAAAAGAAAACAGCAAAATATTATCAGAAGAAAAAAACCGAAATGGAAACATTCCAACGAGATTGAAGTATCATACTTTGGAGGAATGGAAGATTCACGTGGATAAATAGCTTCAAGCACTCTCATCTCCCGTTGTTTCTGAACCTCCATTTCATTGCTTTCTTCACCGGCGACCACTCGCCATTTTGTAGCAAGCACAAACTGTTAGAATCAAGGACAATGTAGAAATTAATACCTGATACCATGACTATCTGCTGCATAGTTGCATGCTTAAGGGTCCACAAACGGACAATTTCACCATTATGTTTTTACATTTAGCAATAAAAACTGCCGACGTTGCTTGAAATAAAAAATGTTTCACAATCTGACATAACATGACTCCTTTCTTCTTTTTTCTTTTCCCCTCAATACTGCTTGAGATAAACTACTAATTCCAACACATATACTCTCTCAACAGCTGATGTTTATGTGGCCTCAATATTACAAAGTCACGGGAAAACAAGAAAGAACTCCAAGTACAACACATAAATACCACACACAGAGTAAACTACTAACTTTTCATTTTAATTTCTGCTCTTCCAATCTTATTAATCAACATAATTTAGGGTCAATGCTCCCGATTTTCTCCCAGTACTTAAACATCTAGCGAAATGTCTCAGATGTAATGTGGAACCTTGGTGTTTTGACAATATTTGTGCTGCCTTTTGTATTATCAGGGTCATCCCACCTGGATTTTGTAGGAGGATGGAGTTCTTTTTTTCTTTTTAATAAGGTAGGAGGAAGGAGTTCTTAGATCCATGCTCCACTCTCCTCAGCATTTCTCTATGATATCTTTGACCAGGATTCAAAGAGAAATACTCTCAGGATTAAGAGGTAATCATGTGATTCTGTTCGATGAGGAACTAATAAGTAAAAGAACATTATTACTAGGGAATGATTAGCAGGTCAAAGGAGGAATGTGGAGTCTATATGCGTTCGTGATAAAATTCTTCTGTACCGAAGTTACATTAGTATTTGCATTATCCATATGGTCTAAAGGCGATTCATTTTTTAGAGAAAGTCTAAGGCGATTCATAACCTCTGTCAAAGCGAGTAGAATGCAAAATGAAACTCTGACCTTATCCAACTCGTGTATAATCTACCAGAAAAAATATATATCCAAGTTGTATATTGGAATCTGTATCCAGGTATTGGCTCATTTGTTCCAATTGGCTACACAGGTGGAAACAAGTCATCATTTGAATCTGGTATGTGTTGGAGATACATCTTTCTAGTTTCATCCCACTTATACATTACTCCCTGTATCCCAATTTGTCTGGCATTCTTTTCTTGTTCGTCTGTCAAGAAAGACTGTCACCTTTCTATATTTAGAAGCCATCATTTTGACCTTAATGAGATGCCCTTCTAGGAGCTGACATGATTTGTTACAGACCCCAGAAGGTTACTTTTGGTATTTATTGGTACCATATGGCATCAACAAATTCTGACAGAGGGAATAACTCTCTGGTTGATAACACAAACATCCAATTTAGTCATGGAGAACGAAGAAGCCACGAAAAGGGAAGAGGAGACACTAAACTCTTATTCAATTGAGTTGATGAACATCATATGAGAGGGCTTCTTAAAAAAGATTTTGGACAAAAATGACATAACGAACATGAAATGAGAAAACTTAAACCGACATGGATTAAGGAAAGTTTAGACTAAGGAAACTTTCCTAATTATTGGAATTTCTCACACAGCTGTCAATGCCACACCATTTAATCGATGTAGGTACTAGCAGTCTTCGATGCATCGCCAGCTTGACATTATCATTCTAGATGCAAGAAATGATTTTAATTCGGAATTTCTTGTCTAAAGATACTCTGTGAGAGTCTTTCCTTATTAAATAAAGGGGTTTCAGCAAGACAAAGGATTTCCTTCGGCTTGGTATACCCTGTCTAGCAAAAGACTTGGGATGGTTACTTTGGAAGTTTGCTAGTTTGTTAATTGTTTATGTATCTGGAACTTCCAATACTTTGGCACTGGAGATTTAAAAGGAGTAAGGGAAGATCTTTTTTTTAAGATTTTTTTATGTCAATATACTTTTTTGATAGGTTGTTTTTTGAATAATCAAATAGAAAGTCTTCTCTCTGTTTCGCAATCTTTTCTCTACATCGAAACAATAGTGAATACAAGTCAGCCATTCAGCCTTCCTAACATGCAGAACCAGCTTAAGCACCTCATTTTTCTTTGTACTAACCAATACCACAGCAAATGTAAATTCTGAAACTCCTCGCAGACAGATTATATAGTCAAACTAGTAGCAGATAGACTATACTTCTTTGATCAGTATCCTATGTGTTCACCTTTAGACATAATAATAAGTCAAAATGCAGAAGTCAATACCCTGAGTTTTTTTTAATTCATTCATGAGGAGAGTCATAACTCATAACTACTACTGCAATGATGGACACCCCAAATGGTGCTTACTAATAAAGTATTATCTGAAAAATAAATAAAAGAAAAGAACTCACCGAGGGAGGACGAGTCCATTTGATCACAGGGATTTGAGCTAATTTATTCTTCCAGAGGCTTGCGGGCTGTGCACCTTCGAAGCCTGGTGGTAAATTATCATCAGACACCAAAACACCTGCATGCAAAGGCCATGATATCTTTGCTTGGAGGTGATCTTGAGCTCCTAATCCAACTTGGGCAGGGGAATCTTCAGAAAGGAAAAGTCTTACCTATTAAAAGAAAGAATTATCCTATTAGAAATGAAAGCAATCAGCAACATCAGTCAATCAACACATATATACCCCATTCAGAGAAAAGGTTGACTATGATAGGTTCCAGAACACATCATTATTCAAATACAGGAACTGATCTATAAAATTTGCTGAATATGAACTAGTTTATCTCATATAAGACGAATATACCATAGAAGATCTGAGGTGAGATTCTGACCCAGCAAAAAAGTGCGTAAAACAAAATGGGAATTCCTGTTGTTAGAACCACCATTGTTCTTACATTTGGCCTAATACATTGGCTTTTTGAGTGATGGTGATGCACTTACACAAACTCACTCAAATAAGCCACCAAATTTAAATAATTAGATACCAATTTCATCCATTTATTCAATCATCAACCTAAGTGAGCAAGTGTCCAACTCCTTTCTCGCCTCCGCACAGATGACTGTGATTTTCCACTATAGCCCAACTGAAACAAGAAATTTGAAACCCACTACTTCCCTTTCCCAACTCCCATAACAAAACAAAAAAAAACAATAAGGATAAAGCACAAAGGAAGATAAGGAAGAAAGTCCCTGACTAAACGAAGGATGAGGAAACAGATAAAGAACAAACCAGAGAAGCATAAAGCTGCATATTACCACATTAGAGAAGTACGATCTGAAAGAAATAGCAATCTAGGACAAACTTAAAAGAGACAAGGTAACTTCAATAGCAGCGAGACAAGTAACCCGTGATCTCAGAGATCCTTAACACAAACATTTCTTGCTTTCATGAAATACTTGTTGCAGTAGAATTTGGCGACTAATTTTTCTTTAGATTAAATGGTTTCAACCTAATATGCATGAGAATTGGTGGCTAAAATAGCATCTGTACCAATATAAGCTTCCACTACTCTTCTCCGGTGAGTGGAAAATTAAGTCTGCCAAACCAAGCTTATCATTGGTAGTTTTTTTATTTGATTGTGTTTTGGCTTGTCATTGGTAACCCTTAGCCCTAAACCCTAAACCCTAAACCCTAAAAAAAACTCATTTTCCTCGACTTATATTTGATGTGAGACCTTTACATTGTAAAACAGTCTTACTATATGATCATGTTATCGTACTCGGCGTACTTAACTAGACCTTTTGTTTTTCTTCTTCTTCACATATAACAAGTATACACGCTACATGATTCCTCTTCATGACTTGTGATACCATAAATCAACCCAAAGGAAGACCGTTACTTCATTCATTTGTCACTGCAACAGCTTCTAAGCCCTATTACAAACTGATGCACAAGACTACTGGCCTTTCAAAAGTAAAATAATTAAGACCCTTTAAAGCAAAACATCATTTCAGCATGATCGGACTAATGAAAACTCATCTCCTTGTGCTCTTCTGTCTTTCCCACCTTCATATGTCAATCTCACTGCTGGTAACCTAACATATATGGGAGGCCAGCATGTATTTATCAACAAGTTTCTATCTAGGCAAAATACATCGACAACCCCCTTAAAATTGTGTACACTTATCACTTAGACACTCCATTTTTTTTATAATTCCATTTGAATACTTTAACCATGTCTTTATTGTGTCATTTAGACACAATATGATGACATGGCAAGGTAAGTGTTTCTCACATTTTTCAAGCGCGTGAAATCATCCAATAAAACAAACTTCACATACTTCTTGCCAGACAATGTATGGCTTCTGCCGGAATATTTCCCGGTCAACTTCTCTTTTCCTCTCCACATGATCTAGGCACACCAAACTCCACATACTTCTCTTTTCTTCTGCCAGAAAACAAACTCCACATACTCCACATAGCGACCGCTGCAATTCTGGTCGGAAAAGTAGCGGTGCCGCTTGCCAAAACCTCAGCCCAAAAACCCGACAACTTTACTCCTCAAAAATACCATGAAAACTAGCCAAAAACCTCCATTTTCAGCATGTAAACTACCGTAACAACAGCCCCTCATTTTTGCGGCAAAGTTCCATTTTTTCATAAAAGTAACAAAATTAAACTTTGTGACTTCTAAATTATGAAATATTTATTATTAGTGATTCAACCATGTGAGCATTTTCCTTTGGAAAGAAACGGTTTACTTTGAACAGTTCAGAACAACCCCCACATCCGTCATATTTGCCCGACACAAGAATGCCTCAGTCAACGGCGACCTTTGCCTCCTCAACGATAAGAAAAAACGTATACCATAAAATTCTAAAACACAAAATGTTCAAGGTCTTGAAAACGAGTCCAAGGGTACAACTTTTTTTACAGAAATTTCAAGCTAAACACATAAGAATATTTCTTAATCCAAGCTGGCCAGACCTATTCAAAAAAGAATGTTTGAATCTATGGCTGAAAAAATTAGCAAAACAGTGGCTCAAAAATTGATAGAAAAATGGTTGAACATGGCAGAAATAATTATTTGGGGATTGACCCGAAAATGAGTTTGACCCTAAAAGAAGAAAGAACGGGATGGTGTGAGGAAGAGGATGTATGGTGTTGAATCTATGGCTTTAAAAATGGCAAGAGTAATCAGCGTGGAAGACGATGAGGAAGCAGAACAAGCATGGCCGGTAATTGATTTTTCCGGCGAGGAGGGGTCGTTGGGGAAGATGACGACGTTTGGGGTTCTTGTTTTCATAATTATTTTTTTCAATTTTTTTTAAAATTTAAGTTACATCCACATGTCCTATCTTATTCGTCACTCTAGAGTGTGAATTACACATACCTTTTATGCTTGGCTGCCTACAAATTTTGAGCCTAAATGACACAGTAAAGACCTGATTAAAGAGCTCAAACAGAACAGATTTAAGATGGAGGATCTAAGTGAAAAGTGTGAACAACTTTAATGGGTTGTCAATGTATTTTGCCTTCTATCTATAAAACAACAACAAACTCAGATCCCACGAGATCTGAGGAGGGTAGCGTGTACGCATACTTTACCCCCATCTTCAGAAGGTAGAGAGGTTGTTCCCATAGACTCTCGGCACAGGGAAAGATGCAAAAAGAAGCAGTAGCAACAGATCCAACATCGGCAAAATAACAAGACAAACCAAAGCGTAAGAAACAACATGCAGTGATAGAAACCCACAAAAAATAGGAAAGTGCAAGACTAACCCTAGGACTACTGGTTTGGACAGGGAAACGCACGATTACCTAAAGTCTTCTACCCTAGTTCTCGACATCTACACCTTCCTATCCATGGTCATATCTACGGTAAGCCGAAGCGGCACCATGTCCTGCCTAATCATCTGAGAAGGAATATTTTCCACGTAGCTTTTAAGGGTACAACAACAGTTACGCCTCAAACCCAAAACACTTAGGGCCAGATATATGTATCCTCAAAATGCATCCCACTCAATTTGGATTGATTTCATTTCAACACCCAAATAATTTATCTTTTAAGAGATATTAGGAATTTCCTAGAGGTTCTCTACATTTTTCGCTGAGATTAGCTTCTGATAGTAGATTATCAAAACTTGTCAACATTCTACAACAAGAGAATTAGTCAGGAATGCTAGCGTATCTGTCTAAACCTTGGTTGGTGAAGTTAACAAGTAACTAAATCGGTGGGAGAATGAGTATCTAGTGGAGTAGTCAATGTGCACACAAGCTAGTTAGACACCACTATTAACCAGGAAGAAGAAGAATATGTTCACTTGTATCCTCTTCTTCTCTTTTTCACTAAGCTTGTGCATTGTATTGATTTATGCCATTATGTGGCGATTCATGCAAAGTCTAAGCATACAGAAGCAAAGTAGAATAAATCTAGAAAGTATTACTTCACTTAAAGTTGAAGACCATTTTTTGACCAAGCACTTAAAGCTGAAGACTATATCTACATTTTCTCTACTCTTCAATTTTTTGGACGAGTACACTTGAGGAAGTTTGATCAACACATAATACTGGATTCTTTGGTTTCAAACTAAATTAAATTGTTTAGCTTTCTCTTTCTGCTAAAATTAGGTTTCCATCAATCAATCAATAAATAATTCAATCAACTACCCCTCAACTTCAAACTAGTTTGGCTTTCAAAATGTTAACATTAGCTTTCGGTTGCAGAATTGATAAATTCTGGTGATGCCTTAAACATATGACTTCTGAAACAAAGTTGAAAGTACAGAGAAATTAATGCCATGCCATTCCTTATACCATTCAAAACTGAACAATTCTAATTTAATAAGCAATGATAAATTTCAGAAATTGGGATTAAACGGTAAATCCAATAACAAAAACAAAGAAATTTGAGCAAAACGTCGTCAAAATCCATACCGAATTTGGACCCATTTCATTCCAATTTGAGCAAAACGAAATTGTTTATCAACACTTTGAGATCATTAGTTTTCAATTATTTCCTACTTCTTTTTTGGTTATTTAACACTGGGATTGGACAGATAAATACAGAAGAAATGAGGAAAATTATGGATCCTTATAAAGATTTTACCTGACAAAGGTTTACATCTGAAGCCCATGTAACCCTTTTTGATTTCTGCTGTCCTCGCATATTTACAAATGCAAAAAAAAAAAAATTCGATTCGGTAATCAAATATAAATGTTAAATTCAGTGGATGAATAGTGATTTTTATTATCAAATCACAACAGTCAAATTCGCCGACTTATCAGTATCCAAAACCCCTAATTATGTGCTAATTTTGATCTGACTGCGACCCGATATGAAGAAGGAGATCTATTGGCAGAAGTATTAACTTATCGTACATACGAGTACAGAGAGAGAGAGAGAGAGAGGAGCAGAGATCAAAGGTAACCCTAATTAAGAACCCTAGTTCCTCCGATCTCTTTCTGCGCCCCCTTTTTATTTTTATCATCTATCTAAAATTATGAACTGTTCACTCACTATTTTATGATTTTATCACTGGAAACAGAGTCCTGGTCAGCGTTTGTTCCCTTTTTTTCTCTTTTTCCCTTTTTGGTTTTTGTTTAAGGATGTGTTTGGTATGACAAAGCTTTTTTTCTTTTTTAAAGGAAATTCTAGTGGAAATCATTTTTTGGTATTAGAAAATACTTTTTAAGAAAAATATATTTCATCAAAAAATATAAAACGACTTATACTTAGGGGGAAAGATTATCTTTCTTATAAATATTTTAGCTATACCACTTTTTCTAACCAACACTTATAACATGTTAGATAAACTTTTCCAAGGCCAAAAGTATTTTTTCCTCCAAAAATATATCTTTTCCAAATTCGAAGTGTTTAGCCTTTTAGGAGGAAAAAAGTAATTTCGAATAGAAACGGAAGTTATTTTTCAAATACTGAACAAAATAGTTTCTCCCAAGAAGCAAAAAATATTTTTAAATTTTTTTTCTTGGCAAAAGTACTCTTAGCAAAAAAGTTGTGTATACCAAAATAGCCTTACTCAATTTAATTTAATATTTAACTAATCTAAACGTAATTATCCTAATGTATATGTATCTTTTTATTTTTAAGATAGATTTCAAATATATAGTAACTTTTGGGGTGAATACTTTTATAGCTGTTGAATGATGCTTTGATATATTCAAATTATTGAAAGAATAAAGTATTTTATAATTTTATTTTCATATTTACTTCATAAAAATAAAATTTTAATTATCGTCTTTCATAATAAATATTCAAATTATTTATCTACTTAAATAATATTAACTATTTAAGCAAATGTGTTCATGTTCTTATTCCGTTATTCGTAATTGATACTTAGTACTTTTTTAAAAAAATTGCTAAAAAAATTGCTAAACAAATTACTGCTCAAAAGTACTTTTCAAATTTAGTATACAAATATTTTTCTTCAAATGTACCTTTTCTAATTCTTTTTTGGAAAAAACATTTCTACGAATAATTTCCATAGAGGGATATAGTAAAACAGGGAAGTCACCACAAGCAAACGTACATAGAAACAAACCAAGTAACCAATTTTTCCATAGAGAGGTATGGTAAAACCAATGCTTGTGTGTGTGTGAATCTTTCATAAAACTACTCTGTAATAATTTTGATTTTAATGTTAATAAAAGTATAATTCATAATATCTAATAATTTAAGCTAATTATATACTTTTAAAATTTATTATTTTTCACATGTTAAAGATCAATATAAAAGTACGTTCGATCATATGACAATATGTGATTGGGGCATAAAGTTTAAAATATTAATTTGATTTATACAGAATAATTTTTTATTATAGCCATAAGCCTTCAAATTATTTGAGATATACTGATCAGAAGAATTAATTAAGATATAGAGAAAGGCCAACACATGGCACATCAAAGTAACGTCACGTTCAACAAGTCATAAATAGTTTAAAAACTAGTTAAGTCATAAAAGGTAGATCATATTCGACAATCTTAAATAGTCGTATCAGTTACCTATATGTCACGACTCAATTTCGGAGTCGTGATAGTGCCTGTCGTGGAACCAGGCAAGCCGCCCTTTTTATCTAAGTTAAATTCAATTTTCAGTAAAAATACGATTTTTAAACGAATTTATTGATAAAACTAAGGATCTGAAGTTTAAAACAATATTTGAAAAACTAACTTTAAAACCTCCAATCCCGGATCCGGTGTCACTTAGTCATGAGCTACTATAACATAAAGCAAAAGAAAAGGAGAAATGAACAACATTGTCTCAAAATAAAGAACAACAGGTAGAATAAGAAAGAGAAGACGAGATCGCGATCGCCAGCTGCTACCTCTGCTCAATATCCATTACCGGGTCCCGGTATACCTGGATCTGCACACAAGGTGCAGGGGGTAACGTGAGTACACCAACTCAGAAGTAACGAATCCAAACTATGGGTTGAGAAGTAGTGACGGACAAAACCTCAAAAGTTTACAATAACAATATACAGAATTTAGACATGCTAACAGTTTATCAGGATGAGTAAATATGCCAAGTATGCTAGTATACTCTACATGCCATCATAAAATATATGTATGAAATCAGTATGGATATGCACATAGTGCTCACAGCTTTCCCACAGAAGTCCACTCAGTACTATATATTGCTCTCAGGCCCAGGGAAGTTCCATCCCAGAATATGCATAAACACCGGTGACCGTAGTCACTCTATGCTGAGGAAAAAGGCCAGTCCAACCCTCACAGGGAAGATCCATCTCCGGAATGCAACACTCGGACAATATCCATATCAATGGAAGATCCATCCCTCATATAACATCGGCTTCGGACAAGATCCATGCCCAGGGAAGATCCATCCCTCACATAACATCAGCTCCGGATAAGATCCATGCCCAGGGAAGATCCATCCCTCATCATCGATGTGCTCACTGGGGGTGTAAATACTCCGGAGGGGCCCTAGTGGCCCATGTGTCATATCAAGCCAACGAAGGCATGATTTAAATATCGTTGCAGTGTGCAATCCAATCTCATAAATGTCTTAATAACAGGCTCTCGGCCTCACTCAGTCATTACTCTTCAGTCTCACTCACATGGATCACAAATGCATCCATCAGCCCGAAACAATGATAAGTATGCATATAATTAACAATAGTGAGACTGGGATATGAAGTGATATGCTATAACGGGACTGAGTATATGAAATCAAATAATCACAAAATGAGACAGTAATATACGACCACTCAGGTCTCAGTATTTTCGGCGTGAAGCCTAGCATTTATACTTAGCATGATTTCTAATATGTTCACAATTACCACATTAACAGAAGCAGAGATATCATCATGGAATAATCACTAAGCGGTGCCATGGGATAAGCCAGGCCACAATTACTCGGTGCACGTCCGTCACCTCAACAATAGTCATAAATCATTTAGCTCGGGGTTTCGAACCCTCAGTTCCAAGTTTGGAAACGTTACTTACCTCAAAATTGGCTAAAATACTATTCCGCAGTGCCTTCGCCTCTAAATCCGGCCTCTGAGTGCTCAAAATCTACCAAGTTCAGATTTTTATCATCAATTTATGCTTAAGGAATGAATTCCAATTGAAAAGTACCAATTTTAGCTCAAAATCCGAAATTAGTCAAAACCCGACCCCCGGGCCCGCGTCTCGATACTACAAAATTATTATACAAAACTGTTCTTCATCATTTCACGAGTCTGTACATATAAAGAACACTAAAATCGGAGTTCGTTTGACCCCTCAAATCAATCCCTAAAGGTTTCATAATCTCAAGCCCTAAACCCACCTTTTTCTACCGATTTTTATGAATTTAACACTTATATTATGTTCTATAATCATCCATAAATGAGTTTTAAGGTCCAAAACACTTACCTCTATGAATAACAATGATTTTCCTCTTCAAAAGTCGCCCACAAAGCTCTCTGTCTGTACAAAAATGGTATAAAAAGGGTTTAAGTCGCGGAGGTTTATTTATATACTACTCAGTGATTTACTGTCCGCGATCGCGGCTTTCCCTCACGCGATCGTGATGCCTTGGTTCCTTATTCCACCCGATCGCACGCCATATCACGCGGTCGCGATGACCGCTGACCTCTGCTCCCCCGCGCGCCAGGTTAGCTCTACGCGATCGCGACCTAGCTCACGCGATCAGACTTCACCTTCTTCCAAACCTACGCGATCGCACCCCAATTCACACGACCGCGATCGAAGCCTTTGCCATGCGATCGCGATGCACAAATCCCTGCTGCACAAAAACCAGAAAACCAGCTCTTTCTTTAAGTCCAAAAATGCATGTTAACCAACCGAAATCAATCCCGAGCCCCTCGGGACCCCAACTAAGCCTACCAACATATCCCATAACATCATTCAAACTTAGTTGCGCTCTCAAAACACCAAAACTAACATCAAAACACCAAATTTACATCGGATTCAAGCCTAAGAACTTTGAAATTTCTAAAATCCATCAACGATGCCGAAACTATCCAAAACAACTCCGATTGACCTGAAATTTTGCAGACATATCAAAAATGACATTACGAACCTGTTCCAACTTCCGGAATTCCATTCCGACCCTGATAGCCTATTTTCCATTGCCGATCGGAAATCACCAAAAACTAACTTTCGCCAATTCAAGCCTAATTCTACACCGGACATCAAAAAAAAATTCCGAACACACTCCTAAGTCCCAAATCACCTACCGAAGCTATCCGAGCCATAGAATCCGCATTCCGAAGTTGTTTACCAATAAGTCAACTCTCAGTTGACTTTTCCAACTTTATGACTATTTTTAAAGACTAAGCGACTAAACACTCACTACAACCATTCCGATTCCAAGCCTACCAACTCTAACACATCAATAACAGTATAACCAACCTATGACAAGTCACAAACAACAATTATAATGTAGGTTCTACGTAACGACCGACCGGATCGTTACATTCTCCCCCTCTTAAATAAACGTTCATCCTCGAACGTGCCAAGGGTTGTTTCAAAATCCATCAACCGCCGAAAACCTTACCATGAACACACGCGGGTCTCCAAACCCCCAATAGGTTCCACACACAACTGACACACGCGGTCCGTAACAACAAACCACCCACAAGGGTGAGCACATGAACAAATGTAACAAAAGATTCACGGGGCATATCTAGAGAATGGGATAAATTATGATGAACATGTGAATATGAAGAACCGGAATCAATTAAAAAACTTAAGCTTCTCGTGACAGACTGAAACAATACCTGGGATCACGGCATCAGAAGCCATCTCATTCGGTCTGGCTGAAAATGCATAAAATCAGGCCTGATCACCACCGAATCGACCTCCCCCTATTGGGCGACCCCTACCTGCCTGACCCCAACCTCTAGCTGCCTGGGCGGGTGGTGCAACTACTGATTCTGAAACCGCGGGCTGACTCCTCTGCTGATAAGTACCTCTCGCAAGACGAGGGCAAAACCTCTTAATATGGCTCATATCTCCACACTCAAAGCAACCTCTCTCGGAGAATGGCACTGGGGACTGAAGGGAACCCCTAGCACCAGGATAACCACTGGAAGGACCAGGCATAGATGAACTCTAAACCGATAGTGCCCAAGACGAACTCTGAGCTGGCAGGGCACTGAAAGATGGTTGCACCTGATGCGAACTATGAGGATCATGACCAACTGATCCACCACGATAACCTAAGCGACTTGGCTGAGCCTGCCTGAATGGACGGCCTCCGTCGGGCTGAGGCTGCCCCCCTGAAGGGACCCCACCAAAACTCCCAGATCCTCGAGACCTATTGACCTCCCTCTCGATCCGCTCCTGGCAACCGACTCAATCTCCCTGGCAATGTCAACCACCTCCTCAAAAGAAATGCCAGATACCCTCTCCCTGGTCAGAAAAATTCGAAGCTGATAAGTGAGGCCATCAACGAACCTCCTGATTCTCTCCCTATCCATGGGAACTAGCCAAATATCATGACGGGCCAACTCGGAGAACCTCATCTCATACTGCGTCACGGTCATGTCCTCCTGGCGCAACTGCTCGAACTCCCTGCGCAGCTCCTCCCTGCGGGACTGCGTATATACTTTTCCAGGAATAGAATGGAGAACTGACGCCAGGTAAGGGGCGCTGCATCAGCAGGTCTACGCCTCTCATAGGCCTCCCACCAAGCGAGTGCAGCTCCTGCGAACTGGAAGGTAGTAAATGGGACCCCACTAGCCTCCAATATCCCTGTTGTGTGAAGGATCCTCTGACACTTGTCTAAAAAGACCTGGGCGTCCTCGCCCTCAGTACCACTAAAAATCGGAGGCTGGAGTCTACTAAACCTCTCTAACCTGCGCTGCTCGTCATCTGCCAAAGCTGGGACCACAAAATCTTGGGCTGGGGAAACCGGCTGGATTGGAACTGTCCCATGTGTCTGAAGCCCTTGAGTAACTTGCTCGGGTGTCCGGGCAGCTGGAGTCTGAGTGCTTCCCCCGGCCTGAGAAGTAGCAACAGTAGTATACACGGCGACGGCTTGTGCCAGGCTGGTGCACACCGTCAAAATCTGGGTAGGGTCTCCTGAAGACCCGGAATCACAATGGGCACTGCTGGTGCCTGAGCCTCTCCCGCTGGGAACTCAACTGCGGGGACCTAATCATGAGTAGTGGGAAGGTCCACAGGTACTGCCCCAGCTGCGGAGCAGGCTGTACCCCCCCCCCCCTTCCACGGCCCCGACCTCGGCCTCGACCTCCAGCCGGTCCTGCTAGTGTCTGATTACCACGATCGGTAGCATGAGTCCTCACCATCTATGAGAGAATGAAAATAACAGAAGCTTAGTTCGAGAATTCAACAGAGCCACACGACAGAATTCAATAATGTGGGATTCTTTCTAAGGGTTCTGTAGCCTATCGAAGATAAGTACAGACGTCTCTGTACCGATCCGCAAGACTCTACTAAACTTGCTCATGACTGGTGAGACCTATTTAACCTAGCGCTCTGATACCATCTTGTCACGACCCAATTTTGGAGTCGTGATGGCGCCTGTCGTGGAACCAGGCAAGCCGCCCTTTTTATCTAAGCTAAATTCAATTTCCAGTAAAAATACGATTTTTAAATGAATTTATTAATAATACTAAGGATCTGAAGTTTAAAACAATATTTGAAAAACTAAATTTAAAACCTCCAATCCCGGATCCGGTGTCACTCAGTCATGAGCTACTATAACATAAAGCAAAAGAAAGGAGAAATGGACAATATTGTTTCAAAATAAAGAACAACAGGTAGAATAAGAAAGAGAAGACGAGGTCGCGATCGCCAGCTGCTACCTCGACAACTCCAAAGAAAACTCTGACAGCTGCTCAATATCCACTACCGGGTCCCGGTGTACCTGGATCTGCACACAAGGTGCAGGGGGTAACGTGAGTACATCAACTCAGAAGTAACAAACCCAAACTATGCCTGAGAAGTAGTGACGGACAAAACCTCAAAAGTTTACAATAACAATATACAGAATTTAGACATGCTAACAACTTATCAAGATGAGTAAATACGCTAAGTATGCAAGTATACTCTACATGCCATCATAAAATATATGTATGAAACTAGTGTGGATATGCACATAGTGCTCACAGCTTTCCCACAGAAGTCCACTCTGTACTATATATGGCTCTCAGACCCAGGGAAGTTCCATCCCGGAATATGCATAAACACCGGTGACCGTAGTCACTCCGTATTGAGGAAAAAGGCCAGTCCAGCCTCCACAGAGAAGATCCATCTCCGGAATGCAACACTCGGACAATATCCATATCCAGGGAAGATCCATCCCTCACATAACATCGGTTTCGGATAAGATCCATGCCCGGGGAAGATCCGTCCCTCACATAACATCAGCTTCGGACAAGATCCATGCCCAAGGAAGATCCATCCCTCATCATCAATGCGCTCACCGGGGGTGTAAAGACTCCGGAGGGGCCCTAGTGGCCCAAGCGCCATATTAAGCCAACGAAGGCATGATTTAAATATGACTGCAGTGTGCAGTCTAATCTCATAACTGTCTCAATAACAGGCTCTCGGCCTCACTCAGTCATTACTCTTCAGTCTCACTCACATGGATCACAGATGCATCCATCATCCTGAAACAATGATAAGTATGCATATAATTAACAATACTGAGACTGAGATATGAAGTGATATGCTATAACGGGACTGAGTATATGAAATAAAATAATCACAAAATGAGACAGTAATATACGACCACTCGGGTCTCAGAATTTTAGGCATGAAGCCTAGCATTTATACTTAACATGATTTCTAACATGTTCACAATTACCACATTAACAGAAGCAGAGATATCATCATGGAATAATCACTAAGCGGTGCCATAGGATAATCTAGGCCACAATTACTCGGTGCACGCCCACACGCCCGTCACTTGGCAAGTGCGTCACCTCAACAATAGTCATAAATCATTTAGCTCGAGGTTTCAAACCCTCAGTTCCAAGTTTGAAAACGTTACTTACCTCAAAACCGGCTAAAATACTATTCCGCAGTGCCTTTGCCTCTAAATCCGACCTCTGAGTGCTCCAAATCTACCAAGTTCAGATTTTTGTCATCAATTTATTCTTAAGGAATGAATTCCAATTGAAAAGTACCAATTTTTGCTCAAAACCCGAAATTAGTCAATATCCGACCACCGATCCCGCGTCCCGAAACTCAGAAATTTTTATACAAAACTGTTTTTCATCATCTCACGAGTCTGTACATATAAAGAACACTAAAATCGGAGTTCGTTTGACCCCTCAAATCAATCTCTAAAAGTCTCATAATCTCAAGCCCTAAACCCACCTGTTTCTACTGATTTTTGTGAATTTAACATTGATATTATGTTCTTAATCATCCATAAATGAGTTTTAAGGTTCAAAATACTTACCTCTATGAAGAACAATGATTTCCCTCTTCAAAAGTCGCCCCCAAAGCTCTCTGTCCATACAAAAATGGTGTAAAAAGGGTTTAAGTCGGGGAGGGTTTATTTATATACTGCCCGGTGATTTACTCTCCGCGATCGCGGCTTTCCCTCACGCGATCGCGATGCCTTGGTTCCTTACTCCACCCGATCGCACGCCATATCACGCGGTCGCGATGACCACTGACCTCTGCTCCCCAATGTGCCAGGTTATCTCTACGCGATCGCAGCCTTTGCCATGCGATCGCGATGCACAAATCCCTGCTGCACAAAAACCAGAAAACCAGCTCTTTTTTAAGTCCAAAAATGCCCGTTAACCAACCGAAATCAATCCCGAGCCCCTCGGGACCCCAACTACGCCTACCAACATATCCCATAACATAATTCAAACTTAGTTTCACTCTCAAAACACCAAAACTAAAATCAAAACACCAAATTTACATCGGATTCAAGCCTAAGAACTTTGAAATTTCTAAAATGTACCAACAATGCCGAAACTATCCAAAACAACTCCGATTGACCTGAAATTTTGCAGACATATCAAAAATGACATTACGAACCTGTTCCAACTTCTGAAATTCCATTCTGACCCTGATATCCTATTTTCCATTGCCGACCGGAAATCACCAAAAACTAACTTTCGCCAATTCAAGCCTAATTCTACACCGGACATCACAAAAATATTCTGAACACACTCCTAAGTCCCAAATAACCTACCAAAGCTATCCGAGCCATAAAATACGTATTCCGAGGTCATTTACCAATAAGTCAACTCTCAATTGACTTTTCCAACTTTACAGGTATTTTTAAAGACTAAGCGACTAAACGCTCACTACAACCATTCCGATTTCAAGCCTACCAACTCTAACACATCAATAATAGTATAACCAACCTATGACAAGTCACAATAATCAATTATAATGCAGGTTCTATGTAACGACCGATCGGGTCGTTAAACTATAAAATCTTATGTAAATAAAAGAACACTTAACATCTTTTGGTGTCTAATGAATCTATTTGACGACTGATATCAATAGGGAAACCCATATAGCCTACTGACAATAAAATTTCTAGGTGTTATAAACTAACGACTGTAAAGAAAATAAACAAAGAAAAGTATAGAGAGAGTGATATATTATTCAACTTTCAAACTGATTTACGTAATGAACTGAAATCTCCTCTATTTATAGAAGAAAGGAAGCTGCTACTGCAAGATGTTGTGTAAGCTTCTTGTCAGCTGCTACTGCAACCTGCTGTATAAGATGCTACTGCAAGCTGCTGCGTAAGATGCTTGTTAGTTGTTACTGCAAGTTGTTGTGTAAGATGCTACTGCAAACTGCTGTGTAAGCTACTTGTAAGTTGCTTGTAAGCTGCTACTGCAAGCTTTTGTGTAAGCTGCTTGTAAGTTGCTTGTAAGCTACTACTGCACCAGATATAGATAATCTTCAACAAGGGATAATATTTATCCATAACAAAGTACCAAAATGATAAGCTTCTTTAGGAGGATTATTTCCAATAGGGTACTAAATAAATAAACATATTTACAGTGGAGTCCCATATGGATAAGCTTCTTCAGGAAGCTTATTCATAACGGAGTACTAAATGAACATCCATAATATAATATATATTTATAACACTCCCTCTTGGATGTTCATTAAAAGATAATGTGCTTCATTAAAATCTTACTAGGAAATACCCCGTGGGAAAAAATTCTAATGAAGGAAAAAGAGTGCACATATTTAGTAATACACATTTTTGCCTCATTAAAAACCTTATCAGGAAAAACCCAGTGGGAAAAAAACCTGAGCAAGGAAAAAAGAGTACAGTGCATACTTTACTCTCCCTGATAAAGACGTTGTTTCAAATAACCAAGTCTCTGTGTAGGAGAAGAGTTATATCTTGCTAGTAAAATTAACAAAAAATGCTATGTCAGGCCTTGTAGCATTAGCAAGATACATAAGTGCACCAATTGCACTAAGATAAGGTATTTCGCGACCAAGGAGTTCCTTATCCTCTTCTGGAGGTCATAACAGATCCTTATTCACTTCAAGTGATCGAACAACCATTGTTGTACTCAATGGGTGCGGTTTGTCCATGTAAAAGCATTTTAAGACTCTTTTCTGTATAGGCTGATTGATGGATAAAGATTCCGTCTGCTAAATGTTCAATTTGCAGACCAAGACAAAGTTTTGTCTATCCAAGATCTTTCATCACAATTTCTTTCTTAAGATATTCAATTGCCTTTAGGAGCTCTTCTGGAGTTCCATCAAGATTTATGTCATCAATATACACAACAAGGATAACAAATTCTAATGACATCTTCACTTACGTAACCTTCTTTCAGCAAATATTCTCCGAGGCGATTATACTATATGCGCCCAAATTACTTTAAACGGTACAATGACCTTTGTAATCTGATCAAGTACATTTCTCGAGAATTTGAACTATATGCTTCATGAATTTTAAATCCTTTAGGGATATTCATATAGATTTAATCAAATGAGTCATATAGGTTATGACTTGCATTTAAATGGCATGACATCTTCAGGTGTCTGCACTGCAGGTCCGATCCTCACAATCTTTTACAATATTGTGCACTATATTGTATTAAATATATCATCGATGATCGTTTATTATCGGTTCACAAGCGACATAACTTGTTGAGATCTCATAACTTTCTTATTTTTAGGTAACTTAACTTCTTCTGGAGTTTCATGAAATATTATGTCGTGGGCTCTTCTAGAGCTTATTTCCTCCTTATTATGATCATTTTGATCATTTTCTCCTATCCTTTTCAAGGATTGCTACCTTTGGAACTGATTGGTCTACCATGCTTCATGCGTACAGTAAACTCCATCCTTCATGGACTTTAATTTTAATAGGAGCATTCGTAGCTGAAATATGATATTTAATTTTGGATCATCAAATGCTTCTGACATTTGACTTGAATTATCTTCTGAGTGAGGATCATACTAATGATAATTTGATTCATATAGGATATTTTTCAGCTGTTTATTCCATCCCCCAAATGTTAGAAAAACTAACATATATCCCCAATCTTCTTTGGGAAACATATCTTTGTGCATTGTGATAGAGAAATTAATCATATACCACGCATCAAAAGTTATTAGATAGTAAAAATATTTGGTTTCTGATCCTAAACTAATTGTGAGGGAGGACTTATCATATATTATTGGTTCGATGCATACAAGTGTTGCTGTATGCAATTTAGAAAATCTTAGACTTACACATGAAACATTATTCTCATAAGCAATAGTTTAGACATTAATAGGAGGCATTCAGTGCTAAACTAGCTTGGATATAAACCAACATCATCAAGATGAACTATCTTGATTTCTTAATCTGAAAATTATGCTCTTAATTAATAAAAGCAATTTCAAATGCCAAACTGCAGGTTGGCAATAAACTCACGTGTAACCATCTCATATATGCATCTATAAGTAGTTCATATGATATGTGAATGGGCCCATATTCACCTTTCATATATTTCAGAATTCAGGGGTTATAGTCCCAACTTTAGCTGGTATAATCAATTTATTTTGAGAAGAAGCAATACAAGAGAACTCTCAAATAGCTCATTTTAAAAATGGAATATGATAACTTCATGTTTATCATGACATGTGTTATCTCTTAGTAAACTTCTGATTTACTATAGCATAAACTTTTGCATTAGTAAACTTCTGATTTACTGTGGCTACTTTTGCCTCTAAAACTTCTGGTTTACTATGACTGCTTTTGCATTAGTAAACTTCTGATTTACTGTGTAGTATAAATTGAAGAATAAGGCGGGTAAATTCTTACATACATATTATTTTGCCCCTTATGATTGTAGAAATATGAAGGTTATCAATAATCCAATCATTTGTAGTCTCAATATGATAGCCATTTGTATTAGTAAATTTCAGGTTTACTACAACATATGTTTTGACTATAATCATATAATATGAATGACATATTTGTATATAAACTCTCCTAGAGCCTTCATTTATTATCCACAATCTAATATTTATCAGACACTACTGGTGTCATGTGTCTTCTAGACAAATAATTAGCTCTTCAGGAGTTGTTGATACATTTTGTACTATCAAATATTACTCAGACACTTCTGGTATCGTGAGAGAAAATCATAATCAAATAAACAATATAAAGCTAATTCTAAATTAATAAATGACGAAAATAATTTTAATATTTCTACCACTAACTTTGTGACAAATATCTCCTTCAAGGAGAAATACCATTAACATCTGAAAATTTGGTATCAATGCGACAACCACATAGTCATTGCATCTTTTAAGGAAAGACGCACGAGTTGCTATTTCCTTCAGGGAACTCAATAACTAACCATAATATATTAATGTGGTTGCAGTAGAAAGCATTCTACAAGAATGCATTTTCCTTGGAATGATACTTAATAAAATTATCCAAGATGTTTTACGTACAACAGGTACGTGCGGCAATGATTTTTATGACACAAAATAATATTTATATCCTCTGTTATTCTAGTTATTCAGGAGGTGAGTTGTGGTATTTCTTCATTCACTCCAGGGAATGAAAATGTGCTTCAAAAATAACTTCGAATAGCTTATTATTTTGTTTAAGCACAGAAACACACACTTTCATAATATTTTCCTGCTTCAGGAGAAAAATTCAATTGTTTTACTAATTCAGGAGTAAGCGTAATATTGAGTATATATTCTCTCATCATATGACCTCTCCTGGAGGTGAATCATAATCTATTTACATCAAAAGCGCGTTCATATTTACGAGCTTTAATATTATCACAGTCAGTTCAAGGAATGAATTAATATTTATCAAGAATTCTCATCCTTCAGGTAATGGAACATAATTATCTGAACGTGCATTAACCACATCACATTGTGATGCTTCGAACCTCTTTTAACATATTTGCTACTTCAGGAGCAAATCAAGGCATGTAAGTAATATATAGATATTTTTCTCTAACTTATTGTAAGCATTTAAATTTTATTGAATATAAATCGATAAAATAATATGGACTATATTTCAAGATATATTAGTCCAAATAAATACTACGGGCTAATATAATTGAATTAATTATATAAGTCCAATATATATGGATTAAATAAATAAATCTTAATCCATTGAGCTAGTCCACTTAATTGGGATAAAGTGATGAGCCAATTCATTAGGCCCAAGATTTCATCTTCCTAGAGTCCCAAATGGATGCCCACACGTCAAGTGACGTGGCACGCCAAGTCAAGCGGAAGAGTCAATAGGACCATGCCACATGTCAAAACACAAGACATGCCAAGTCAAATTACAGGGCTAACGAAACCGTGCCACGTGTGCAAGTGACATGTTTTGGCCACAAATGCGGCCTTGTCACACTTCAATTTGATTGGTCGGAAAGAGTTTGTTCTTATCACAACTCCTCCCTTCCACAACTATAAATAGGGGTCTTCATAACTCAGAAAATATTAGAATTTATAACAAGAAGCAAGAGAGAGCTTGTGGATCAAATGCCGTAAATTTCTCTACAAGTTTCAAGTTCAAGAAATAAAGTTCAAGCTCAAGAACGAAGAACAAATCAAGGTTTAAGGAGTACGAATTCAAGTCAAAGTTCGTGCTAGTTGAATTCAAGTTCATCGTTCCTAGCGACAACTACATATTCAAGATCAAGATTAAAGGCCCTCGATTTACTTACTATCGGAAAGAAGAATCAGAGGATTCACAGAGATTGTAACACTCAAATATTCGAACTTAAATACTACGATTGTTGCGATATTTTTCAGTCTTGATTATATTTTCTCGACGCAATTTATTGTCTACAAATTCTGGCACGCCCAGTGGGGCAATCTCTACCTCTCATCTCAAATTTTCAATCATCAAAGTTCAAGAACAACGAAATGGCTTCCAAGAAAAGCAACTCAAGTTCAACTTCCGCCAAGGCTGCTAATTCCAGGTTCTATGCTGATGTGGAAAACATACTCGGAGTTACCTTTGGAGCTTTGGGCCAGTTACGAGGAGCAAAGCAAGCTCGTTAGGACAACAAGCACCCCAAGTGCCATCTGCATCTACCCCTGTTTTCAGATCTTCATCCTCAAAAGGAGCAAGATCTTCCAAAAACGCACCGGAAGGAGGAAGCGATGTTACTGAAAAGATCAAGAAGACTCTTGCTCTGCTTGACCTCTCCGGATCCAAGCACTCTTCTGTGAAGGAAGATGATGACACTTCAAGTGATGGATCCTTCCCACTTACACCACAGAGCATGATCCAATCAAGGATCAATCTATGTGAAAATACGTGCTACTCTCCATCATCCACAACAATCATGCAAGCCATGGTGACAAACACTTCATCTGAGGAGGAGCAGTTGGCAAACTTAACAGAAGCAATCGCTAGCTTGACCAAATTCATGCAAAATCAAGATGCTGGAATTGACAAGCTAACAGACAGGGTCGGAATCTTGATGGAAGAAGAATCTACCCATGCACCTGGTAAACTCCCAGAAGTTCAAGAGATTGATCCTCCCCCAAGACAAGTTGCATCCAATAAGGCTATCCCTATCTCGTCTAAAGGGATGATTCCAATTGATCAACTGAAGGAGTTCATCGAAGTAACTATCAAAAGCAAGTACGAAGTTGCTACCAAGTCTTCCCTTACATACGCGAAGTCGTACACTGCAAGGATTGATATGTTGAAGATGCCCGCTGGCTATCAACCTCCAAAATTACAACAGTTTGATGGCAAAGGCAATCCAAAGCAACATGTGGCACACTTTGTTGAGACATGCAACAATGCTGGAACTTATGGAGATTACCTCGTCAAGCAGTTTGTCCGCTCATTAAAAGGAAATGATTTTGATTGGTACACGGACCTCGAGGCTAGATCTGTTGATAGCTGGGATCAATTAGAGCAAGAATTCCTCAATCGCTATTATAGCACAAGACGTACTGTGAGTATGATAGAACTCACAAATACTCGTCAACGAAATAGTGAACCAGTTGTCGACTTTATCAATCATTGGAGGAATGCAAGCCTCAATTGTAAAGACAGGCTTAGTGAAGCTTCTGGCATAGAGATGTGCATCCAAGGTATGCATTGGGTATTGCGTTATATCTTACAAGGTATCAATCCCAGCACATTTGAAGAACTTGCAACTCGTGCCCATGACATGGAGTTGAGCATGGCCTCCACTGGAAATGAAAGGTTGCCCATCTATGAACCTTGCAAAGGGAATGACAAGCAAGAAGTCAGAAAATGGAGCAAGTTTATACCAAGATCCGAAAATAAAGAAGCTATGAGTGTCAGCACATCACATGCGAAGTTCGCGACGAAAGTGAGCAAGAAGCAGAGTATGAGATCCACTCCGTTTCAAGATAATCCAAGTGGAAAGTTGACTCTACGAGAAATGCAAGAGAAAGAGTACCCATTTCTGGATTCTGATGTGTCGGCTATTTTTGAAGAACTCTTCGAGTTAAATCTCATTGAGCTCTCGGAGATGAAGCGGCCAAATGAAGCTGGGAGAACAAATGACCCAAATTACTGCAAGTACCATCGACTCGTGAGCCACCCTCTGGAGAAGTGATTTGTCTTCAAGGACAATTATGGACTTGGCTCGTGAAAAGAAGATCGTGCTTGAAGATGAGAAAGAAAGCACAAACCAAGTTTCTATCACCTTTGGCTCATTCAGTCCGGATGAATTATGCGGTTTTAAAGAAAGTAAAGATGAAGAATTAATGGAAAACCACAAAGTTGAAGACCATCAACCTGAAGATGATGGAGGTTGGACGTTGGTAACTCGTCGTAGGAACCACAAAAGGAGCCCCGAAAAGGATCAATGGAACAACCAACAAGGAGCATTATGGTGAAAATACCTAGGAGATGGAACCTAGTTAAGCACTTAAGGAAGCGAAAGTGGAGGTGCACCACCCTCAGAAGCCACANACATCCAGTGACCTTGGAGGAGTTTTTACCAAGTTGGTTCTGCACGAAGATTTCCCATGGGGGTATTGATGCCTCTTGTTGCCATACTGACGAAGGGAAAGAAAGGAGTGATGACCTACCGTCGGCACCATCTTCGGAAAAGCTCATCGACTCCACTACTCAAAAAGTTGATGCTTGTGAGGTAAAAGTCACATTCACAAGTGATGATCTTCTGCTAGGTGGCACTCCTCATAACCGCCCATTGTACCTGGTTGGCTATATGCGTGATGAAAGGGTAAATCAATTTTTTGTTGATGGAGGATCCTCAGTGAAAATTTTTCCAATTCAAACTGTGAAACAACTTGGTATTCCCATGAATGAACTCTCACAAAGTCGTGTGATGATCCAAGGATTCAACCAAGGGGGGCAAAGAGCCATAGGCGTGATCAGGCTGGGATCACGATTGAAGATATGCAATCAAGTGCATGGCTGCATGTGTTAGATTCTAAGACTTCATACAATGTCTTGCTTGGAAGGCCTTGGATACATGAGAATAAAGTAGTTCCATCTACCTACCATCAATGTTTAAAATACTACGAGGGTGAAGTAGAGAAGACGATAATTGCCGATGCTGCGCCATTCACTGAGGCAGAGTCTCACTTCACTGATGCGAAGTTCTACTTGAAAAACCACATTGTGAAGGAGCTAAAAGTTGATGATGACATAAAAAGCAAGAATGACGAGCCCATAGATAAAAGAGCTGAGGTAACTATCGGCAAAGACAAAGTTGTTACTGAGGAGGTACAACCCAATGTGAATAAATCTCATAGAGGAGATATTGCATCTTATGGAAAGAAAGTAAGTCCTAAGCTTCAATATGTCCCTAAAAGGAATAAAGACGAGGGCGAATCATCTAATCTCAAAACCAACACACCAAAGGAGTTAACTCTTCCGGTGAAACAAATTGAGGCAGTAAAGTTGTCCTCGAAACCGCTTGCAGGTTTTGTAGCTCAAAATCATTTGCAGAATGTGGAACTCCCTACAAAGCGAACAGATGAAGGCTTTGATCCTAACGCTTACAAGCTATTTGCAAAAGCTGGATACAATCCCGATGAGCCGTCAAAGTTAGGGAAGCTCCCATTAAAAGCTGCAACGAGGCAACCACGCGAAGGTTTGGGATACAAGAAACCGTCACCAATGCGCATCTCCATCAGAAGGGCGAGTAACAATCACATCACTGTAGAAAATGAATCTGCTGCTTCTAACAGGCCTTCTGTTTTTGACAGACTTGGAAAATCAACTGTGGGGACTTACGTATTTGAGAGATTGGGTCCATTAAAGAAGGTGAATAAGTTCTAGAGAAATTATCAAAATATAAGAACACCCGCTTTGCCCAAAATTCAGAGGGTCTCTAAAGATTTCCAAAGTCTGGTTCCTTCTAGAATGAGGCGACAAACAGAAGTCATGGTTTCATGTGATGAAGTACTGAAGGTGAAGCCATACACTGTGGTATACACTAAAGAACATGATGAAGACGAAGAAAGTGTGGGTTCTTCGTATCATGTTACTGCACAAAGCGAGCATGGTGTTTTATCTCTAATGGAGGATGATGAGAAATTGGATGATGTTTCATCGTGTTATCACATATCCTTCAACGATGGGGACCCTCAAGAAAATGAAGATACGAAAGATGCTCCCCCAAAACTTGAAGAAGGGGTGAAAGCAATTGTTGATGCTTTAAAAGAAGTTAACCTTGGCACTGATGAAGAACTAAGACCCACCTACCTAAGTGCTTTACTAGAAGTTGATGAAGAAAGCACTTATATTGAGTTACTCAAGGAGTTTAGGGATGTCTTTGCTTAGAGTTACAAAGAAATGCCTGGCTTGGACCCTAAAGTGGCAGTCCATCACCTTGCGGTCAAGAATGGCGCTCGTCCTGTTAAGCAAGCTCAAAGGCGCTTTAGGCCGGACTTGGTTCCCCTGATTGAAACCGAAGTTAACAAACTCATTGAAGCGAGATTTATTTGGGAGGTTAAATACCCAACATGGCTTTCAAGTATTGTCCCTGGAAGGAAGAAGAATGGCCAGATTCGAGTATGTGTTGACTTCAGGGATCTCAACAATGCGTGTCCCAAAGACGAATTCCCGCTTCCTATTCCAGAGCTGATGATCGATGCTACTACTGGTTACGAAGCAATGTCTTTCATGGACGGTTCATCGGGCTATAACCAAATCCGCATGGCACCAAAAGATGAAGAGCTTACTGCATTCCGCACCCCCAAGGGTATTTATTGCTACAAGGTGATGCCTTTTGGCTTGAAGAACGCTAGTGCTACGTACCAAAGGGCTATGTAGAATATTTTCGACCATCTTCTCCACAAGAATGTTGAATTCTATGTTGACGACTTGGTGGTAGAATCAAGAAAGAAGGGCGACCACTTGAAAGACTTGAGAATGGTATTTGAGTTGCTCCGGAGGTACCAACTTAGGATGAACCCATTGAAATGTGCCTTTGGAGTTACTTCTGGAAAGTTCCTTGGTTTCATTATCCGACATCGAGGGATAGAAATTGATCAAGCCAAAGTGGATGCTATTTTGAAAATGTCTGAGCCTCGGGATGTTCATGAATTGAAAAGTCTGCAAGGAAAGCTAGCATACCTTAGGAGATTCATCTCGAACCTAGCTGGAAGGTGCCAACCATTTAGTCGCCTCATGAAGAAAGGCGTTCCTTTCAAGTGGGACCAAACTTCTAGCGACGCTTTCGAAAGTATCAAAGCCTACTTGATGAAGCCTCCAGTTTTAGCAGCTCCTATACCTGGAAAGCCATTGATATTATACATAGCGGCGCAAGAAAGGTCTGTTGGAGCATTGTTAGTCCAAGAAAATAGTGAGGGTAAAGAAAACTCCCTTTACTACTTGAGCAGGATGATGACACCAAATGAGCTGAATTATTCGCTAATTGAAAAGTTGTGTTTGGTGCTAGTCTTCTCAATTCAAAAGTTGAAGCACTACTTTCAAGCTCATGTTGTACGTCTTGTTTCCAAAGCAAATCCCATCAAGTTAGTGATGTCAAAACCTGTTCTTAGTGATAGACTAACGAGATGGTATCTCCAATTTCAACAATTCGAGATCTTGTACATCCCTCAAAAGGCTGTAAAAGCACAAGCATTGGCAGACTTCTTGGCAGATCATCCGATACCTGATGACTGGGAGCTAACTGACGAACTACCTGATGAGGATGCAATGGTCGTTGAAGTTCAACCTCCATGGAAGATGTACTTTGATGGTGCTTCGCATCGCGGGGGAGCTGGTGCTGGTGTAGTATTTTTCACTTCCCAAGGTGAAGTCTTTCCCTACTCCTTCACCTTGACACAACTTTGAACCAACAATGTTGCTGAGTATCAAGCATTAATACTTGGGCTTGAAATGGCCGTTGATATGAAGCAATTGCAGTTGCAAGTCTTTGGTGACTCCCAGTTAGTGGTCAATCAGCTTTTGGGTAGTTACGAGGTTAAGAAGCCTGAACTACGCCCATATCATGATTACGCTAAAAAGTTAATGGGGTGGCTCGATGATGTGACTATTCAATATGTGCCAAGGAAAGAAAATAAGAAGGCTGATGCTTTAGCTGCCTTAGCTTCATCGTTAACCCTTCCTGATCAAGCGCAAGTTACTGTCTGCCAAAAATGGGTAGTACCGCCACTAAATGAATTTGAAGGTGAAGAAAATAAACTCGAGAATCTTGTCGTTGTTTCTGAAGTTCAGAAAGAAGAATGGTGATAACCTATTATCGACTACTTGTGCTATGGGATACTTCTAGAAAATCCGAGGAGAAAGATTGAAATCCGTCGTCGTGCACCTCGTTTCCTTTACTACAAAGACACTCTATACAGAAGATCATTCGAGGGAGTACTCTTGCGATGCTTAGGGGAAGAAGAAACACTCCAAGCTTTGCAAGAGGCACATTCTGGGGTATGTGGGTCGCACCAGNCGAAGTCTTCTGGTGGGCACTTATACATCTTGGCTGCAACTGACTACTTCTCAAAATGGGCTGAAGCTGTTGCTCTTAAGGAGGTAAAGAAGGAAAATGTTGCAAGTTTCATCCGAGTAAACATAATCTATCGATTTGGCATTCCTCGTTACATAATAACGGATAATGGAAAGCCATTCGACAATAGGTTGATGAACAAGATTTGTGATCTCTTTGGCTTCAAGCAACATAACTCTTCGATGTACAATGCTGCCGCTAATGGCCTAGCTGAGGCATTCAACAAAACTTTATGCAACCTGCTGAAGAAAGTCGTCTCCAAATCCAAACGAGATTGGAATGACCGTATGGAAGAAGCTCTATATATAGGACGACTCACCGCACTCCAACACAAGCAACTCCATATTCACTCGTTTATGAAGTCGAAGCCGTCTTGTCACTTGAGCGTCAAATACCTTCATTATGACTGACTATTCAAGAAGGGATCACTGATGAAGAAAATGCTCGACTTCGATTAGCAGAGTTAGAGGCGAGAAAAGGTTGGAGGCCCAACAAAGTCTTGAATGCTATCAAGCTCGATTGTCTCGTGCCTTCAATAAAAGAGTTCGCCCGAGATCATTTCAAGTAGGCGATCAAGTCCTTGCCATAAGAAGACCCATTATTACTTCCCATAAACCTGTAGGGAAGTTCACTTCAAAATGGGCTGAGCCATATGTCGTGCAAGAAGCTTATTCAAGTGGGGCTTACAAGCTGGTTGATGCAGATGGCATGAGAATCGACCCTATCAATGACAAGTTTTTAAAGAAGTATTATCTTTGAAGTTGCAATTCTCCTTAATGCATGAGCATAAATTGCATGTTACTCTTGGCCCGCATGAGTCTAAACTGTGTACGGCCAAAAAAAAAAAGGGGGTCCGCTAGGTTGAAAACCTCGAAAGAGGCGGCCTAGGCAAAAGTTAGGACATAAAAAAAAAAAATTCTACCCATTCTGAACTACGGTATGACTTGATCCTCTTCACCGAGGTACGTAGGCATCTTAGAGTTTCATTCTGAGTTCAGTCGCATAAATTCAAAAGATACATAATCCCCCAATCGTTGTCCGAATGAAGTACGATGGAATGTAATTCATTCAATCAGTATTTGAAAATTGAGCTGGGACACCATGCTTCTATTAAACTTTGGATCCCATTTGATTTAAAGGGGGCAAGCCGCTATGCTATTAATATCTTTTAAGGGGGATTCCAAGCATTTGCATTGAAGTTTGGGGATCCGTTATGCCTTCACGTTTGCCACACCTTCAAGTTATTGTGGTCTACCTTCATGAAATTTCAAATTCAGAGAGACCTGGACCAAAGATATTTGGTGAGACTGAAGCTCTTAAATTTCAATTTTTTACAATTAAAAAGGTCTTACAATCTCAAGGCTCCCACACCATGATACAAAGATTTTGGTGAAGTCGCGCTAATTTGAAACTGTCGGCATATCAGGAACCAAAGTTGACTTCGAAATATTATTTGAAACTATCCTTATGGAATTAAGTTTTTAATTTTGGATATTTTATATATTTGGAATTTAAGTTTCCAATGGATCAAACGGTTCATGATTTCGACATTCCTACATCAAGATACAAATATTTTGGTGAAGCTGTGCAAATCTGAAATTGTCGACGTGGCAGAATTTGAAGTTAGCTTCAAAATAATATCTGGGACGATTCTCAACGTGTTCGATTCTGAATTTTGGATATGTATTAGATTTTGAAGTCTAGTTTCCATGAAATTAAACGGTTTGTGATTTAGATATTCCTACATCAAGATACAAATATTTTGGTGAAGTTGTGCAAATCTGAAATCGTCAACGTGACATAATTTAAAGCTAGATTCAAAATAATATCTGGGATGATTCTCAAAGTATTTAATTCCGAATTTTTGATATGTATTAGGTTTTGAAGTTTAGTTTCCATGGAATTAAATGGTTCATAATTTCGACTTTTCTACACTAAGATATAAATTATTTGGTGAGACTGCACAAATCTGAAAATTTTAACGTGGTGAAATCAAACGGTTCATTATTTGGACTCTCCCACGACAAGATAAGAATCTTTCATTACGAGTACTAAAAGCTGAAAATTATACGACCAAGATAAATGTCGGGCAATATAAAGCAAAAGAGAAGCAATCTGATTTAAGATGAAATAAATATCCACTAGGTCAACCTAACATAAGGATAAAAGGGGAGATAATTCTAAAAGCCTAATCTAAGCACAACTTGTAGTTGGCCAAATCCTTGAGAATAGCTTCCAAGTACTTCTTCTTCTTCTCCAAATCGGCCAAGTCATTAGCAGTCAACAAGGCAGTGCAACATGCATCATACTCCTTTCTAGTAGTCGAGGCTCCTAACTTGGCTTCTTCAGCTTCTTTCTCAGCAACTTCTAAAAGGGCTTCTAAGTCCTCTTTTTCATGGAGCTTCTCTATCTTCTCTTTCACTATAACTAGGGACTGGCGGATAGATGAAATTTCTCTAACCTTTTCTTCTTCTTCAATCATGACATTTTTAAGGTGTACCTCAACGTCTGATATTGCAGTCTCTTCAACCTTCTCAGATAAAGCGACCTTGTCTTGTTATATGAAGCAGCAAGCTCAAAAAGGGACTCTAATTGGCTTCTCAAAGGGGAAATATCCACATCATCCCCATCCATTGCCTCAAGGATCACTTTAGTATTTTCTTCAAGCTCAGAGACATTGTCTGCAGTGCTGCCTTTCAGCCTACGCTGAATCGAAGTCCTAAGCTTCAAGATAGACTCCTTTCGAATATCCAAGACAACCTTATTTCCATCAAAAAATGAAGCTGCAATTGTTGGTCGTTCACGCAAATCAGAACCCAACTTTGCCCTAATTTCATCATGAGAAATAGAAGTTGCCTCTTGATCTGCCTTAGCTGTGGAAGATGATTTATGTGGGTTCAGTCCTGCTACAGACTGGCCACTATCTTGTGGCCTTAATTGTTGCAACGCTCTAACATTGTTAGCCTAAGAAAAACAAAATGAATATATAAATGTAAGGACACTTTAGCAAATTCATTTGGCCAAGGATAACAAAAAAGAAAAGTTTATGTTTTCTTTTACCTTCTCGTTCTGAGCTGTTAGTGTTCTTGAAGGGCTATCAATGCTTTGGACCTCTACAACCCCTCCTGGGTTTGGCTTTTTCCTTTTCCAATATTAATCTCCTTTGCTGCTATTACTCTCCTCTTGGGATAGGAGCTTATTAGAGGCATTAACGACTACACCAAATGGAATAATACTTTTGTCAAGTGGGATATGTATCTCTTCTCTTTGAACTTCTTTGTGTAGCATGGGTCCACTGCCTGCACGCATCTCAACTACCTGAGACTGTAAAGCAATAATCCTATCAATCACTAAGACATCCTCGATCCGGTCTTGACTGATATTTGTGATTGGCTCAACAGTATTCATCAAAAATTGTAAGTGGTCTTCAAGAAGACTTCCATGCGCCCTTGCCCACCAAGATCTATAGTTAGACGATGTAAACTTCTTCATATTGGAACCAAAAGGAGGAAATAGCTCCCTCGACTTAGATCTAGTCAACACACAAATCCGTGCAAGTCTTAACCTTTCTTCTAATGAGGCCTCACAAAAATCTTGCTCCAAGTGACCAGGGGTGTCTTGATAAAAAACAAATTGGCGGCTAAATTGATGAGGGCTGTAAGGTTCAATAATAAAGTTGACTCCGTCCCTCAAAGAAAGATACTTCGAGTGAATACTCATAAAGAAATTTAAGTCAAACTCATCCGCCTTACCATCGTCATAGTAGCGGTACAGATCAGATCTGCGGGGCATTGTCGAAGTCCAAATGATATTTTCTCCGTTATGAATACGCTTCCTTGCTTCCTCTTTCCCAAAATACCTAGCAGCACCTTCAACGAAACATGCGGCCATGAGAGGAACAGCTGGCCCCTTTGCATACGGAAAATGAGTCTTAAAGTAATGGGCTAACCAACCATACACATAATGAGCTGGAAAGAAAGTTTGAGCAGGATCAAGCAACGAGCACTTTGAAATCTCGTTCAAACCCTTATATATTCTGGCTAAGATTAGGACTGCAAGTCTAACTCTTCGTTTACAAGCAAGATGACACGCAATCTTAAAGGTCCCAGGACGAATGAAGTCACCATCTTTTGAAGGAAGCACAAAAATACATAACCAATAAGATAGAAAAGCAGCCAAGTATGTTTCGTCTTTCTTGTCACCCATTACTCCTAGCTTATAGAAGAAATCTTCTTCTACAGTCAACCAATTTACCGCTTCCTCTAGGAAACCTTTAGGATTGTGTGTCGATTTCAAACGAGCAGACTTCTTTTCTTTACTTAAAGGAGGCTGAGTATACTTCATTGTCTTTATGCACCAGTCGACGCCCTAGGCATGGTAAGGTACTCGAAAAATTTGTGAACATTTGTTTGATGCCTTCCATCAGCTCCGAGAGGGAGGTAGCAACGACGCCCTAGGCATGGTAAGGTACTCGAAAAATTCCAAGCATGATGGGTAGTGGTGCAAAGCACCCATGTCTTGGGAGGACGACTATTGTATTCAAGCGTCCAGTCTGCCAAATAAGGTGGGTCCCTCAAAGGTACCCATGAAGCTGCATTATACTGGCCGATTAGTGACCTATCAGCTGGTAACCTTGTCCTCTCCTTGCTTCCCTTATGGTCCGAGATGATAAGGCATTGAGAATTAGAGGAAGAAATTCTCTCTTTGAAGTAAACCATGTTTAGACTGCAAAAAGAGAGAAAAGTGTTTATTATCATTTAGCTAAGAAATGCGATATTCATGGCCACAAATTCATAATATAATCCTACCAAGCATGGAAAAGGCAAAGTCTTTCGCTTAGACAGTGTAATGGTCTATGCCTCAGATAAAATGAAGTTAAATCTTCAATCAAGATGAAGTCATTAGCTTAGATGGTGTAATGGTCTTCGCTTAAAACAAAATAAACCTTTGGCGCAGGACGGTGTAATGGTCTATGTCTCAGATAAAATGAAGTTAAATCTTCAAACAAGATGGAGTCATTAGCTTAGATGGTGTAATGGTCTTCGCTTAAGACAAAATAAATATTTTGCCCAGACAGTGTAATGGTCTATGCCTCAGATAAAATGAAGTTAAATCTTCAAACAAGATGGAGTCATTAGCTTAGATGGTGTAATGGTCTTCACTTAAGACAAAATAAATCTTTGGCCCAGACGGTGTAATGGTCAATGCTTCAGATAAAAATGAAGTTAAATATTCAAACAAGATGGAGTCATTAGCCCAGACAGTGTAATGGTCGTCGCTTAAGACAAAATAAATATTTTGCCCAGACAGTGTAATGGTCTATGCCTCAGATAAAATAAAGTTAAATCTTCAAACAAGATGGAGTCATTAGCTTAGACGGTGTAATAGTCTTCACTTCAAATAAAAAATGAAGTCTTTAGCTCAGACGGTGTGATGGTCTTCGCCGCGAACTTTTAAAGGTTTTCCCTGTGAACTTTAAAAAAAAAAATCTTGACCACGAGCTTTTAAAGGTCTTCATCATGCATGGATTATCTCGTTAAACAAGAACATATCCTCCTTGTTTTACCTACAAAATAATAACAAAGGAAGAAAGCACAAGAAAATAAGAAGAAATTACCTTTGCGTTAATGCTTTTGAGTCTACAAAACTAGACTCAAGTGGCTTGCGAAGACTGCGAATTGATGCTCAATAATTACCAGCACATGGATTTATATAGGTTTATAAAAGATGGCATGGAAGGTTTGCCTCGATGTGGGACGACTGCAATAGACGAACTCCTTGAGAGATTTAGTTTGGCAAAGACGGTACATAGTTTTCCAATCCCATTTGGAGATGGACAAGTTATCATCCAATCCATTAAAGCAGTTTAATTCTAGTAGGATTTATGAAGAGTCCAAGTGAAATACAAAGGAATCTTCATTAGGGATTGTAGGCTTATCTTTACAGAAGTCCATTTTACAAATCGTCATTATGGATGGACTACAAATCGTCATTGTAGTCCATTTTACACAAGGTGACCTTCTGGGAGTACCAGTCCTTTTTTTTAAAGTTTCACTGCTAGAAATAAATAGCCAATTGGACAGTATAACACTGATATTTCGACGGACAATTTCAACGACCAAATTAAGGAAATCGACAGATATCCAATATTGGAAATCCGTTGAAAGTATGTAATTTTAATCTAAGTTGCTCAGACTCGGGTGCGGGTATCCGATACGAAGAAGGATCCGAGTATCGAATTTGGAAAAATCTAAATTTTAAGATTCGGGGGTGCGGATCTGGATATGGATACAGGTGCAGGATTCGGCTACTAAAAAAAGTAGAGCTGTAAAAATATTTTACACAAATAAATGAAATTTCACTGAAAGGCTCACATTTGTTTTCCATTCTTCTCAAGTTACAGAACAAGTACATGAGAGGAGAATAATTGAGCAATTGTAAGAAGTCAATCAAATGGAGTAGTAATTGTTTTTTACATACTTGACAAGTCTTGAAGTAGGGGGCATTTGTAAGCATTTAAATTTTACTGAATATAAATCGATAAAATAATATGGACTATATTTCAAGATATATTAGTCCAAATAAATACTACGGGCTAATATAATTGAATTAATTATATAAGACCAATATATATGGATTAAATAAATAAATCTTAATCCATTGAGCTAGTCCACTTAATTGGGATAAAGTGATGAGCCCAATTCATTAGGACCAAGATTTCATCTTCCTAGAGGCCCAAATAGATTCCCACGCGTCAAGTGACATGGCACGCCAAGTCAAGCGGAAGAGCCAATAGGACCATGCCACGTGTCAAAATGACAAGACATGCCAAGTCAAATTACAGGGCCAACGAAATCGTGCCACGTGTGTAAGTGACATGTTTTGGCCAATCAAATGCGGCCTTGTCACACTTCAATTTGATTGGTCGGAAAGAGTTTGTTCTTATCACAACTCCTCCCTTCCACAACTATAAATAGGGGTCTTCATAACTCAGAAAAGACCAGAAGTTATAACAAGAAGCAAGAGAGAGCTCGTGGATCAAACGCCGTAAATTTCTTTACAAGTTTCAAGTTCAAGAAATAAAGTTCAAGCTCTAGAACGAAGAACAAATCAAGGTTTAAGGAGTACGAATTCAAATCAAAGTTCGTGCTAGTTGAATTCAAGTTCATCGTTCCTAGCGACAACTACATATTCAAGATCAAGCTTAAAGGCCCTTGAATTTATTTACTATCGGAAAGAAGAATAAGAGGATTCATAGAGATTGTAACACTCAAATATTCGAAATTAAATACTCTGATTGTTGCGATATTTTTCAGTCTTGATTATATTTTCTCGACGCAATTTATTGTCTACACTTATCTTCAATTGTAACCATAGAAAGTCTAAATTATCACTTCTGGTGGCCATAGGCATATACCACTTCTTGTGGTTAACAAAACTTAGCTACAATGAGATATACGAAACATAACCACTTCTGGTGATTGTATATCTCTTGCAAACTCTGCTGAAGTTTAAGTGGATCTAACAATGTTATCCACTTTGTAACCCTTTATTAAGATAGCTAGGATGATAATAAGCACAAAATAGCTATTGTATACGTAGACCGCAATCGTTTGCCACATAAAAATTGGTGTGTCTCGTGACCATATAACAACTTAAGTAAAATCAATTGTTCTTTTCAATTTCACGAGACCACATCCAAGTAAAACGACATCTGCATCATTAGTTGGCTAGAAAAACAATAATTAACATACATGATAAACATATATATTCAAGCTCAAAAAACATAAAGAACATAATTTAATAGTAGTACTTATCTTAAGAATACCAGTAGAATTGCATCTTAGGTGTTCAGAGAAATGAAATGTATAACAAAGACTAACCAATTACTTCACGAGAGAAGAAGCACTCCACCTTTATTTACTGAGTTGCCCACAGTTAATTGGTGATTTTCATCTTGATGAAAATACTTTCGGACTCTGATACTTTCAAAGTATTTGCTTGAGACGGCAGAGTCTTGTGCTGATAAGGTGTTATAAAATAAGGGATGTAAAGTAAATAAACCAAAGACAAGTATAGAGAGAGTGATATATTATTCAACTATCAAACTGATTTACATAATGAACTGAAATCTCCTCTATTTATAGAAGAAAGGAAGCTATTGTGTAAGCTGCTACTGCAAGCTACTGTGTAAGCTTCTTGTAAGTTGCTTGTAAGCTGCTACTGCAAGCTGTTGTGTAAGCTGCTTGTAAGTTACTTGTAAGCTACTGCTGCACCAGATATGGATAATCTTCTACCGGGGATAAAATTTATCCATTACGGAGTACCAAAATGATAAGCTTCTTCAGAAGACTTATTTCCAACAAAATACTAAATAGATAAACATATTTACAGCGGAGTCCCATATGGATAAATTTCTTCAGGAAGCTTATTTATAATGGTGTACTAAATAAATATTCATAATATAATATATATTTATAACACTAGGCAATTTGTGGCTTGGGTTGTGTCTTTTGGCATACGTTACTAAACTAAAATCTTGTGCTTGTCTTTTTGAAATTAAGGTTATTATCTCAAAGACCACAGTTTGATTTGTAAATATTGTAGGGTTGTAATACAATAATTTAAGTAAAATTAGTTGCACCTCAATTTTGGTTAAGCTCAATTTGAAGTCATTTTTCGTCGTTTATCCATTTATTGATGATACTCAATGTGCTCCATTGTCATTCCCACGTCAGATTATTACTATGGCCATCTGGTTGTGGCTTTTTGTGGACATGTTGTCTGGTAACCATTTGAGCCACTTGGAGTGTTTTTTTTCTAATCCGGATGATTTATTCCTTGTTTTAAATGAGATTTTGTATAATGAAGAGAAAACTAGTCCCCCTATATTTCTATCATAGGGAAAATGGTTTAAAAGTTAAAGGGGGTCCATTTATCTATTGCCCCCACCGTCAGTACTTGATTCCACTAATAAAGTCAATGGGTAACATTGTTGCCACACTTCCTTTTTACGAGGAATAAAGAATTTTTCAATTAAAGTGACACTATTCGACATGAGATTATTTACTTAATTAGAATCGTCACTAGGGATAATTATTATGGTTTGTTTTAAAATCTCAAATTGAAAAAATTGATCCTATTTTAAAGTCCGCGAAACAAAGAAAATCGGGTAATGAATTCTATTAATTCGGAAGAAAGTATTAAGTATTCCTGGATTCCGTGGTTTTAACACGGTCGCTTTTGTCACAACCCAGTCTTTCCTCGATGAGTGATCGCGACGGCACCTAGTCTTTACAACTAGGTAAGTCTAACATTTGCGGAATAACTAGGAATGGCAATTGGGGTAGGGCGAGGCGGGGCAAAAACTTAATTTTTAAAAAATTTCAATAGGACAGGGCAGGTAGCAGGTGGGCTTTTAGTTCCAATTGTGGGCCATTGTATAGCTTGAGGCCCAATTCAAAAACTGAATAATACATACTTTTATTACATGTATAAAACTTACTTGGAGAACAACTTACATACTTACCGTCAACAAAAAAAGGTACATGGAATTCTCATTTTGCTACATTTATAAAATAGATATAACTTTTTTTAAAAATGTCTTTACGTGCAAGTATGAATTTAATCTCATTTTGAAAGTATTTTTAAAACTTGATGTTTAATTAAAGAATATAACAATTATGCATATTGGGATAATTTATATATATTTATAGTATTTATTAGAATGTGTATTTATATCTTGTACATAAAAAATATTTGGTTAAAGGTTAATGAACATACTATATCTAGAGAATTAGACATAATTTTTCACAAAAAGAATTTCTCTATTTTTTTTATTACTATGATAATCAATTTATATAGAATTAAGTGATTTTAATCATTAACCGGTTTTAGATTTATAATTAAGAATAGGAAAAAAAGAATAAATTATACTTCGTCAGCCTTCATCAGCACAAGATCCTATATGAGCACAGATAAAAGAGATGGACATGTAAGTTATAAAACTTGGAATTTGCTTAAGGAGAACTGAGAAAATGTCTATTATTTGGCTTCTCTATAAACGCACTTGCCGGAGGTATTAATTATTTAGAATTCTATTGCTGGACCGAAAATATTTAGAAAGGATTAATTTCTTTTACAAATTTGTTATATTACCTAGTTCAAATAAGAAGGAATTTAATACTTGATTTTCACATTTTAAGTAAATAGACCCAAAAGTGAATTAAACAGTTTACCATTTACTTGGATTGAAGCATTAATGATAGGGAAATTTATTGATAAACTATATAAAATTAATAAAAATTATATTTTATTCAACCAATATACACTGTAACTCTTATTGACATGTCAATTTTAAATGTTTCAATAAGTTGAAAAAGTAAAAAAACAATTAACTAATATACTGCAAAATGAAAAATAAAAGGAAAAAATAAATATAAAACTAAATGGGGCGGGGCGGGGCGGGGCAGGGCTTGATAGGGTAGGACAAATTTCTTTTAAAAAGCTAAACGGGACGGGACACAGCGGGTCAAAATCTTAGCGGGTCAAAGTCTGCCCCGCCCCATTTACATCCCTAGGAATAACAACAACAAAAAAGTGAAAATATAAATGCAAACCACTAATAGAAACAGTAATGAAATAATTGATAGAAATGTCGCTCGGCATATACAATAACAACTCTTGATAAATACATACAGAATTTTTTCAAGACCCGGAACATCATAAGTCACAAGCTTCTAGAAATTTACTATATGTTCTATACATCAGTATTTAGAAGTAGTAGAAGAAAAACTACACAAAGAGATAGAGGGAGACTCCTAGGTATGCGGACGTGACAGATGTACCCCGAAGTCTCTGTAGCAGCAGGAGGTGCACGACTAATAACGAGGCTGGAATGATGTACCTGGATCTGCACACGAAAACATGTGCAGAAGAGTAGCATGAGTACACCACCATGGTACCCAGTAAGTGTCAAGCCTAACCTCGATCGAGTAGTGATGAGGTCAGGTTAGGCCCACTGGTAAATAATAAATGAGGCAGGAAATGTACAGTATAGTAATTGTCACGACCCGATTTCTCACCGTCGGGACTGTGATGGCGCCTAACGCTGCACTTGTTAGGCAAGCCAACATTAGAGGTTTACAACATGAAAATCTTTAAAACTTACGAAAATTACTACGATTCAACACATGATAAACTAAACAAGAACAAAAAAAATCCATAACGACACCGTGCATGCATATGCTATATATACCCATGATCTGGAGTCACAACTCACGGACTACTATGATTATCTACAAGTATTTGGCTGAAAGAAAAGTATACAACTGTTTATGAACAAAGAAAGAAACAGTAAATGATCATATAGGAGGGGACTCCAGGAAATCTGCAGACGTCGGCAGATCTACCTTGGGTCTCCTGTGTTGAAGTCAGCTACGGATCTCAGAATCAGCTCGGACCGATACCTGGATATGCACAAAAAGTGCAGAGTGCAGTATCAGCACAACCGACCCCATGTACTGGTAAATATCGAGCCTAACCTCAGCGAAGTAGTGACGAGGCTAGGACACGACACCACTAACAACCTGAACAATATAATCATACACGTAGCAATAACATCAATCAAAGAAATAAGACATGAAATATTGGGAGGGGACATGCTGAGGGATTCACAGTATAATAAATCAGAAATAATGATATAACCGGATAAATCAAGATGCATTTAGAGTAAAAAAAATTGCAAGGCATCACCCTTCGTGCTTTACACTCTCCCTCACTATATACAATAAAGAAATGGCACAGCATCACCCTTCGTGCTTTACACTCTTCCTCACAATATGAAATAAAGTAATGACATGGAATCACCCTTCGTGCTTTACACTCTTCCTTACCATATGAAATAATGCATGGCACGACATTACCCTTCGTGTTTTACACTCTTCCTTACCAATGAAAGAATCAATAATAACTGATAGATAGAAATATCACAAAGAAATAATTATTTCATCAATGCTTAATATCATAATCTAATTCTCAACCTTGAGCCAATATTCAATAATTACCCAATCTCAGTAAAACCCCATAGAAGTTACCACATCACAAATGGCTATGTTAAGCATGGACCACATTATTAAAGGCTACAACAATTGCAAGAATAGAACTCACTCGCATGCTGTGACTCGATAACAACACATAGGTGCTCGTCACCTCACCTATACATTGTACTCAACAACCAAAACACGTAGCAAATAAGCACACAATACCTAATCCCTCAAGCCAAATTTAGACACGACACTTACCTCGATCACAGGCCACTCACTGCTCAAGTACCACTTTTCCTCTAGAATTCACCTCCAACCCACTCGTATCTAGTCATAATTAGCTTAATACCGTCAATTATCGCTAAAGAAATCAATTTCAATTTTAATGCACAATTATAGAATTCCCAAATTTCCCCCCAAATAGTCAAAAACCAACCCCGGTGGCCACTTGGTCAAAACTCGAGGTTCAAACCAAAATTCGTTTACCCATTCACCCCGAGCCCGAATATGTAATTAGTTCCGAAATTCGACCTCAAATCGAGGTCTAAATCCCCAAAATTATAAAATTCCCAATTCCCCCCAAATCCCTAATTTCTACCCTTAAAGAACAAGATTTAAGCTTAGTAATTCAATGAATGATGATGGAAATTGAAGAAAACAAGTTAAGAAATTCAAACCTATGATTTGGTGTTGAATTACCTCTTTAAAAGGCCCTAGGTCGAGTTCTAGTGAAAGAGGTATGAAATTTTGAACAATTCTCGTTTTGAAGTCTGTTTTAAAACACTGGACAGTCTTCATCGCGTTCGCGGAAGACCTGTCACGATCGCGATGCACAGCGACCTAAGGCCTTCGCGTTCGCGAGTCTATCTACGCGTTCGCGTAAGGAAGCTTCCCTCCCGGCCTTCGCGTTCGCGACCAAATGGACGCGTTCGGGTAGAAGAGAATGACCCCTCCCCCAGGTCCCATATTCTTCGCGTTCGTGATAGACAGGTCGCGTTCGCGAAAGGTAACACCCCCTTGCTCCGCGTTCGCGACCTAGTCTACACGTTCCCATAGAGGAAAACCACCCCCTGCCCAATTTCCCCTTCACGATCGCGTGAGTGGCTTTGCGATCGCGAAGCGCAAGTCGAAACCACACCAGCAACAACAATTACACCAGAATTTCTAAGTCTCCAACTACCCGTGGCCTATCCAAAACTCACCCGATCCCTCGGGGCTCCAAACCAAACACGCACATAAGTCTAAAAACATCATACAGACTCGCTCGTGCGATCAAATCACCAAAATAATACCTAAAACTACGGATTTAGCACCAAAACCAATGAAATTCTCAAGAACACCTTAAAATTACTATTTTCTCAACCGAAGGTCTGAATCACGTCAAATCAGCTCCGATTCTTACCAAATTTCTCAGACAAGGTACAAATATCATAACGAACCTGTATCGAGCTCCGAAACCAAAATACGGGCCCGATAACAATAAGATTGAACATTAAGCAAATTCTTTATCTCGAGCTAGGGACCTCGGAATTCGATTCCGAGCATTCACCCAGGTCCCATATTTTACTACGAACCCACCGGGACCATCAAAATACGGGTCCGGGTCTATTTACTCAAAACGTTGACCGAAGTCAACTATAAATCCCTTTTAAGGCCAAAAATCATTGTTTCTTCAATTTTTCCACATAAAGGGTTTTCGGAATTACGTCCGGACTGCGCACACAAATCAAGGAGGGTAAAAATAAGATTATTAGGGCAAACGAGTGCAGAATAGAGTCCTAATACACAAGATGACCCCTTGGGTCATCACAATCTCCACCTCTAAAACAAACATTCGTGCTTGAACGAACATAGAAAAGTACCTGAACTGGCGAACAAGTGGGGATATCTACTCCGCATGTCCGACTCGGACTTCCAAGTAGCTGCCTCAACAGGCTGACCTCTCCACTGCACTCGAACTGAAGGATAAATCTTCGACCTCAACTAACGAACCTGCCGGTCTAGAATGGCTACTAGCTCCTCCTCATAAGTCAGATCCTTGTCCAACTGGACAAAGCTGGAATCTAATACGTGGGGCGGGTCAGCATGATACTTTTGGAGCATGGACACATGGAATACTAGATGAACTAATGATAACACTGGAGGCAACGCAAGTCTATAAGACATCTCCCCCACTCTCTCAAGGATTTCAAATGGCCCGATATACCTAAAGCTCAACTTTCCCTTCTTTCCAAACCTCATGACACCCTTCGTGGGTGATACCCGAAGCAATACTTTCTACCCGACCATGAAGGCCACATCACGAACTCTACGGTCCGCATAACTCTTTTTCCTGGACTGAGATGTACAAAGTCGATCCTGGATAATCTTGACCTTGTCCAAGGCCTCCTATACTAAATCTGTACCCAACAACCGAGCCTCCCCTAGATTAAACCACCCAACTGGCGACCTGCACCGTCTACCATATAATGCCTCATAGGGAGCCATCTGAATGCTCGACTGGTAGCTGTTGTTGTAGGCAAACTCTGCAAGGGGAAATAACTGATCCCGCGATCCTCCAAAATCTATAACACAAGAGCGGAGCATATCCTCCAAGATCTAAATAGTATGCTCAGACTACCCGTCCGTCTGAGGATGAAATATTGTGCTCAGCTAAACCCGCGTACCCAACTCACATTGTACTTCCCTCCAAAAGTGCGAGGTAAACTGCGTACCTCGATTAGAAATGATAGACACGGGCACACCATGAAGACGAATGATCCCCCGAATATAGATCTCTGCCAACCGCTCCGAGGAATAGGTAACTGCCACAGGAATGAAGTGCGCTGACTTAGTCAGCCTATCCACAATAACCCACACGGCGTCGAACTTCCTCTGAGTCCGTGGGAGCCCAACAACAAAGTTCATACTGATACACTCCCACTTCCACTTAGGAATCTCCATTTGCTGAAGCAAACCACCGGGTCTCTGATGCTCATACTTCACCTGCTGACAATTCAAGCATCGAGCCACATAAGCAACTATATCCTTTTTCATTCTCCTCCACCAATAATGCTGCCGCAGGTCTGGTACATCTTGGCATCGACCGGGTGAATAGAATACCGAGAACTCTGAGCCTCCTCAAGGATCAACTCATGAAGACCATCAACATTAGGCACACATACACGACCCTGCATCCTCAAAATGTCGTCATCTCCAACGGTAACCTGCTTGGCACCACCATGCCGAATTGTGTCCCTAAGGACCATCAAGTGAGGATCATCATACTGCCGATCTCTAATACGCTAAAAAAGGAAGACCGAGCGGCTGTACAAGCTAGAACACGGCTTGGCTCTGAAATATCCAACCTCACAAACTGATTGGCCAAAGTCTGAATATCTGAAGCCAGCGGTCTCTCACCGACTGGAATGAACGCAAGGCTGCCCATACTCACTGCCTTCCTACTCAATGCATCTTCCACCACATTGGCCTTTCTCGAATGATATAATATGATGATATCATAGTCTTTCAATAGCTCCAACCATATCCTCTGCCTCAAATTGAGATCCTTTTTCTTGAACAAATACTGAAGACTGAGATGATCCGTGAAAACCTCACACGACACTCCATAACGATAATGCCTCCAAATCTTCAGCGCGTGAATAATGGCTGCCAACTCTAAATCATGAACATGGTAATTCTTCTCTTGAACCTTCAATTTCCGAGACACATATGCAATCACCCAGCCCTCTTGCATCAATACCGCTCCGAGCCCAACACGGGAGGCATCACGATACACCGTGTGAGATCCTGAACCTGATGGTAATACCAACACCGGTGCTGTAGTCAAATCTATCTTGAGCTTCTGAAAGCTCACCTCACACTCATCCGACCATATGAATGGGGCACCCTTATGGGTCAACCTGGTCATCGGGGCTTCTATAGATGAATACCCCTCAACAAACCGACGGTAATAACCGCCAAACCCAAGAAGCTCCTGATCTCCGTGGCTGAAGTAGGTCTAGGCTAGTTCTTGACTGCCTCAATCTTCTTAGGATCTACCTGAATGCCCTCTACTGATACGACGTGACCCAAGAAAGCGACCGAATCCAACCAAAACTCGCACTTCAAAATTTTGGCATACAACTGACTATCCCTCAAAGTCTGGAGCACTATCCTGAGGTGCTGCTCATGCTCCTCCCGACTGCGGAAGTATATCAAAATGTCATCAATAAACAAAATCACAAAGGAATCCAGATAAGGCTTGAACACTCAGTTCATCAAGTGCATAAATGCTGCGGGAGCATTGGTCAACCCAAAGGACATCACCAGAAACTTATAGTGCCCATACCGCGCCCGAAAAGCTGTCTTAGGGACATCGGATGCCCTAATCCTCAACTGATGCTAGCCAGATCTCAAATCAATCTTTGGAAACACCTTGGCACCTCGAAGCTGATCAAACAAATCATCAATCCTCGGAACAGATACTTGTTCTTGATAGTGACTTTGTTCAACTGCCGATAATATATACACATCCTCATAGACCCATCCTTCTTCTTCACAAACAAAACTGGTGCACCCCAGGGCGAGACACTAGGTCTAATGAAGCCCTTATCAAGGAAATCCTGTAATTGTTCCTTCAACTCTTTCAACTTTGGCGGGGCCATCCGGTATGGCAGAATAGAAATGGACTGAGTGCCCAGAGCCAAATCAATGCAAAAGTCAATATCCTTGTCGGGTGGCATCCCCGGCAGGTCTGCAGGAAATACCTCAGGAAACTCACGAACAACAGGCACAAAATCCACAGAAGGAACCCCAGCACTAGAATCACGAACATAAGCCAAATAGGCCAAACACCCCTTCTCGGACCATACGCCGAGCCTTTATATAAGAAATAACCCTGCTGGAGGAATGATTGGGAGTTCCTCTCCACTCTAATAGAGGCAACCCCGACAAGGCTAATGTCACTGTCCTGGCATGACAATCCAAGATAGTATGATAAGGTGACAACCAATCTATGCCTAATATAACATCGAAATAAACCATATCAAGGATCAAAAGCTCTACACTGGTCTCAAGACTCCCAATAGTGACCACACACAAACGATACACACGATCTACAACAATAGCATCCCCCACGGGCATGGACACATATACGGGGGTGCTCAAAGAATCACGGGGCACAACCAAATATGAAGCAAAAAACATAGGAGTAAGTAGACCCCAGATCAAATAGAACTGAAGCATCTCTACCGCAAACTGAAACAACACCTGTGATAACAATATCGAATGACTCAGCCTCACGTATGGCTGGAAAGACATAACATCGGGGCTGGGCCCCACCACCCTGAACCATGTCTTTGGGATGACCTCTAACTGGTGGGCTTCCACCTCTAGCGGCCTGACCTCCACTTCTAACTATCTGACCCCTACCTCTAACTGCCTGACCCCTGCCTCTGGCTGGCTGAGCAGGTGGTGCAACTACTGGTGCCGGAATCATGGCACAAGAATTCTTGTACTGTGAACTTCTCAACGCATGAGGAAAATATCTAGCAATGTGCCTCGGATCACCACAAGTATAACAAGATTTCGGCTGCTGAGACTGCTGGCCAGCAAACTGACCTTGTCGACCAGAGTAACCACCCTAAAAACTCTGAAGAGGAGGTGCACTGATAGGAGCTGGTGGTGCACTGTAGGCTGGCTTATCAGAATAAGGCATATAAGAGCCACTACCACTTGGGGCACCGTGGGATGCCTGGAGTGCTGAATGAAATGGCCTGGGATGACGGCCTCTACCATAAGTAACCACGCCTCCAGATGAGGCACAATTGAATCCACCGAAATGACGAGGTCTTTTGCCCGACCACGAACCTCCCTATCCAAGAACCATCTCGACTCATCTAGCCACATTGGCCGCATCTTGGAAAGAAATCTCGCTCCCTGTCTCATTATCCATCTGCAATCTAATAGGCTGAGCAAGACCCTAAATAAACCTCCTCACTCGCTCTCTCTCTATAGGGAGAAAAGACGGGCCAAATCCACAAACGAGTCTCATACTGAGTAACAGTCATGCTGCCCTACTAGAGACGCTCGAACTGATAGCGACGATCCTCTCTCAAGGTGATAGGCAAAAACTTCTCTAAGAAGAGATGTGAGAACTGGTCCCAAGTGAGAGAAGGCGACTCAGTTGGTCTGGTCAATAAATAATCCCTCCACCATTTCTTGGCGGAACCAGTCATCTGAAAAGCAGCAAAGTCAACCCCATTGGTCTCCAATATACCCATGTTCCGAAGAACGTCATGAAAACTATCAAGATACTCCTATGGATACTCTGAAGTAGCACCACTGTAACGAACTGGAAAGATCTTGGTGAACCTATCCAACCTCCACAAAGCCTTAGAGGACATAGCTGACCCATCAACGGGCTGTGCTGCAGCAATCGCCTGAAACACTCCGACTGGATGAGCTGCTGGAGTTTGAAACTGGGGAGCCATCTGCTCCGGAGTGTGAGTAGCAGGAGTCTAGGCTCCTCCTCCAGCCTGAGATACGGCTGGTGCCATGGGGAATGTGCCAGTCTGGGCCACACTCTCTATAAGGACCACTAATCGGACCAAGGCATCCTGAAGCACCGGGGTGGCAATAAACCCCTCTGGGAGCTGAGTTGGTCTGGCCGAAACGGTCTAAGAAGGAACCTCCTCGTCGAACTCTACCTGAGGCTCCGCAACTGGAGCTGCTACTCGGGCCCTAGGCTGAGCTCTGCCCCTGCCTCGGCCTGCGATATAGCCTTGGCCTCGACCTCTGCCCCTCGTAGGAGTTGCTGCTGGAGGATCCGACTACTGATCAGCGGAAGAAGCGGTAGGTGTTCTCGCCATCTGCGAGAGAACAAGAATAGAAGAGTTCAACCAGTATTGAAATTGTTTAACTAAAGAATTGGATTCTTAGTCAAAGCTATTTTAAGAAGTACTCGAGCTTCTGATAACCAAAGAGATTAGCTAATAATAGGATTTAGACTTGTAAATAAGAAAGCAATAAGATAGCATAAAAGTAAGTATATTTCAGTAGTGGTTCGAACGTGTGTATACAAGTGAGGTTTTACTCCCTTTTATAGGAAATTTATTAATATAACGTCTACTCTTCTTAATGATTGAGTATTAATGACTAATAATATCATTAACGTAACGTTACAATTGGTAACCGTAACTGTTGCATGAAGATTATGTAACGTTTAGCTCATTGATTGAAGACCTTTGAGTCTGCCCTTTATTCTGCCTTGGTTCATTCTGACCGTGTCTCTTAAACCCCTCAATTAGACTGGAACTCCCGCATCTAATTTTCTCGTGTGCATGCTATTCCGTTCCTCTTTGCCCCGTACATTTTTTCTAAACTTCTGACCAGCTGTCATGTTTCCATTGACCCACGTAGATTGCCTTGTCATCAAAATTATTACATGTGTGAAGTTTATTTTTTACCAATATATGTAGTCCCCCCACTTACCATTTATTTTTCAATTAAATATTTGGTAAGTGGATACTCATTTATGGCGGGAATTTTTTGCCGCTGTTTCACTTGTACCATTGCATCCGCCTCTGAATGTATGCGTCACTTGTAACTTACATTTAATGCTAGTGCCATGTGGCATTCTCGGATTGATTCTGCAATTCATCAGCGCCTTTTAGGGCTTTTTGCGGCTGCATCAGTCAGAAAGTGACAATTCTAATCATGACTTTCACATCAGTTTCTTTTTCCATTTTCTTGACGGTTTCCTATGAATATAAATACCCCTTTTTCCTACCTTTTCTTTCAAGAAAGACTTCTAACTTTCCTTCGTTACTTGTAAATTCCTCTTTCACGTAAATATGTCTTCCTCAAATCAAGAACCCAAGAATGTTATCAATGTAGATAAATTATCTCCTTCTTCTGCTCTAATCCGGAGTAGGAGGGGTGGTAGACTAAGAAGCTTGAGTTCTACTCTTTCTAGGGATTCTTCTTCCCCTTGCAATATTACTCCCCCACCATCTTCTAGGGCTAATGTTTCTTCGTCTTCTTCTAGGGCTAGAGCTTCTAGATCTTCTTCTAAGAGTAAAGAACCTAACAAACCACTTAGTGAGCCAAAAGTTGATGAAATTGTTACTTCTGAGTTTTCTTTTGTAAAGGATAGTGAGGCCATAATAAAATAAATTTCTTCTATGACATCTCATGATCGTGATGATCTTTACCCTAATCAAATCACTGAGGGTTTAGTTTCACTCGTGCGTAGAGATTGTTATTGGAAATCTGAGTTTCCAGTCTTAGTTCCCAATGAGAATCAGAGAATAAACTCTTACATAACTAGGTATTCTTTTGTGTATAGTTACCCCTTTACTTTAGGATTCAAGCTTCCCATCGACCCTGTCATCATAGGGTTTTGTCAATTTTTTAATGTGTGCTTGGGACAGATCGGTCCTCTTATCTGGAGGGCAGTAACATGTCTTAGATATTTGGCCACCTTAGCTTCAGTTCCTTTTACTTTTCATCATCTCATTCATCTGTATTCTCCTATGTTGTTCCGCCAAGGAGTTTCTACTCTTGCGTCTAGGAGTAAAAGAGTTTTGGTTATACCTGACGATGATAAAGATAGAGGGTGGTATGTCCGGTATGTTGTTGTCCCTACTAAAGGTTTGGTAGGTGAAGAGAATCTCCCCTTCCCTGAGAAGTGGAACTTTGCACGTGAGTACAGTTTTGCTCACTTTCTTCTTTATATATATATTTTTTATAAATCTTCAGTACCGTGACTGTTTTTTTTTCTTGCAGCAACCATGGGAACTGTTGAGGAGGTCTCCACTTTCCGTGGTTGTGTAGAAAAATTGTTGTTGATTTCTCCAATGGAAGAACCTTCTTGGAAGTACCTCTCGGCGAGGTTTGGTTGGAAAGTGAAAACCCATGGTAGGTTTTTTTTATATTTCCTTTCTTTCTCCTTTCAAGCTTCTCTAACCCCTTTTATTTGTGAGGGTTTCCCGCTCGCGGGGTCTCTGCTGCTGCAGTATCCACTTCAAAACTTTCTTTGGCCAAGGCCCAAGAAATTATTGTGAACTCCTCTTCATCAAAAAGGAAAGCAAGTGGGTCTCGGACCTTGGAAGATGAGTAAGAGCAAGAGGAAGGTTCACCGATTCGGAGGTCACGGAGAAGAAAGGCCGTGTCTGACGATGAATCTGTTCCAGCTACTGATCCACCTTCCGTTCCTGAGTCAAAGATTTCCGCTCTTGAAGATGCAACTCCTTCCTCTGCCAATGAATCAATTGAACATTTATTCCACCGAGGCTTTGGCACAGTTTCAGAGGAAGCACCTCTTGCTATTTTTCCTCCATCTGCTCCAGTGAAACTTTCATCTGCCGTACCTGTTGCTGTTTCTTCTCCCCCGCCTATTCCATCCGTGGCTCCTTCATCTGCCCCTACTTATGTGCCTTCTATTGTCAAAGTAGGATCTTCCAATAGTGGGGAGATGAATCAAATTATAATAGAGGTTCCTGTGGGAGGTAGCCTCTTAAAGAAATCAGGCCAGGCGGATGTGTGGTTGAAACCTCTGATAGGCCCGGTTGAAAAATCTATGTTTGAAAGTCATAGCTCCTTAACTTGGATGAACGAGATTGTACAATCATCCTTAAAGGTATTTTTTATACCGTTTCCCCTTTTTTTATATATCCCGTACAAATATCTAACTTCTCTTTTTGTGCAGATCAATCTTATTGGTACAGAATTGATGAAAAGGATCGTTAATATGGAGCAAATAGCGAATGACTATCATACCGAGGCTGATGACTGGAAGGAGCAATTCGAGAGTCTTCAGCTTGATATGGAGGCAGTAGAGGAGGATAAGTGTACCTTGGAGCAGCAAATCAGAGTAATTGCAGCGGAATTGGCCATCGAGAAGGCTTCATCAAGTCAAGCAGGCAAGGATAAAAACATCTTTGAGTCTTCCTTTGCGGAGCAGCTTTCCCATGTTACTAAAGAGATAATAAGCTTGAAGGCTTTGTTGGACCAGAATGAGGCTTATGTTGGTGAACTTGTGCAATCACTTACCCATACCTAAGAGGACCTCCATGAATCTTCAAACAAGATTCAGTTTCTGGAAAGATCTCTTGCCCCTTTACAGGCTTCTTATGACGCTATCGTGGTTGAAAGAGATGAGCTGAGAGACGATATTGAACAATGGGAGAAAGATTATGAGGCTCTTGAGGATAAGGCAACCATTTATGTGAGTTGGGCTTATTTGAATGCCCGTCTTGACACATTGACTTAAATGGGCCAAGGAAATTTTGACTTAGAAGCTGAAATTGCCAATACTAAGGAGACGATTGAAAAGTCTCGGCAAAGTCAAAATTTTTCATCACTTGAAGTTGAAGTTCCAATGGGTGATGAGATCATGCCTGATGAAGCTGTTGCCCAAGCCTCACCATATCAAGCCGCTCCTCCTGCTGATGAAGATAATCCTCCCAGTGCCTAGTGAAAGTGTTTATCAACCCTTCTCTTTTTCTTTTTTGGAATAATTGGTGGTTACCCCCGGTCCTATTTGGGGGTGAAGTTTGGTTTAGTAAGTCCACAGTGACAACTTAGGGGCAACTTTGTATAAACACTTTTGGTTTAAGCTAAGTTAATACTTAGTTTTTACCATTATATAATATTAATATTTACATTTCCTAGCATGACTTGTGTTTTTTCGAGTTTTCGTTTTACTCTTAAGTGTTTGCATTCTTTATGTTCGGGTTTTTGTTTTACCCCTTTGGTATTTAATTTTGCATTAAAAAATGCTTCAGTATTTCGTGTCTTTTTGAAATAAGCACGATTTCTAAAAGAGGGCCCCTTTATGAACGACACTTAATGAAGAAGACGTTTCAACTTCATAATGGTGTAAACATACAAAAGAGAGATAGGAATTCACATGTTTTTTCCGAATAATGTTTTGTAGAAAGTTTTTATATTATTCGAACTTTCGTAATATTTTACATGTGTTTGAGCATCATCTATGACTTTTTCGTAACTGTTTTCTCTTACAACGGGTTTTTGAATAAACACGGGGGTATGAATTTCTTCCCGTGACTAAATTCTGCCTTTAACCTAAACATTCGTTTATATTCACGAGTGTGCTCTTTGTAGGTTTCTGAATCAGGCTTTGTATTTTTGTCTTTGGCTCGTTGATTCTGCTCATAACTTTTGACTTGTTGGGAAAAATGGATCTTCAGGCCTGAACTTTGACTCTTTTGATAGTCTTCTTTGCTTCTTTCCATACTGTATAGTCCCCCAAGTGTTTGAGCTTTGAAGAATGAAAACTCGAGCACTTGACTATTCCTTTCTTATGGTCCTTTTCCTGAAAAGGAAAAAAATACTGGACTCGAAGGTATATAGTTTAGATGATGACTGCTTAAACCTTTGAAACGCCCATCAAAAAGTTGTAACCCTAGACCGGGAATTCAGTTTTTTCCTCGTTTCTATTCATGTCTAATATCATCATCTGGTTATGGGTTAATTTTTTGCCTATCATCTAACATGGTTAGTATAATTTTAACTGTACTAAACAAAATTGAACGTAATGATACCTGACCATGGGTATTCCTTCTCCTTAGAAATAATATTTCTTCAAGTGAACATCGTTCCAACTTGTTGTTAAAATTCTGCCATCCATGGTTTCCAGCTCATAAGCTCCTTTTCCAGCAATACCACGCACTTTGTAGGGTCCTTCCCAATTTGGATTTAATTTTGATGCTCCAACCTCCTTTGTTGATTGAAAAACTTTCTTAAGGACAAAGTCCCTAATTTTGAAGTATTTGAGGTGAGCTTTTCTGTTGTAATATCGCTCTATGATTTGCTTTTGAGCTAACCGCGTATTAAAGCAGCTTCTCTCCTTTGCTCGAGTAAATTCAGATTTGTTCTCAACTCGTCATTGTTTGTTTCTTTTGTTGCTGTTGTGAATCTCATGCTCGGTTCACCAATTTCTATTGGTATTAGAGCTTTTGAGCCGTAAACAAGCGCGAATGGGATTTCTCCCGTGGCTGTCTTTGTAGTAGTTCTATAAGCCCATAATTACTGCCGGTAGTTCTTCAGGCCAATTTCCCTTAGCTTTTTCCAATCGTTTCTTCAGATTATTAACAATGATTTTATTTTTTGACTTAGCTTGCCTGTTAGCCGCAGGATGATATGGTGAAGAAGTGATTCGTTTGATTTGCCAACATTGGAAAAATTCTGTGATCTGAGAGCCTATGAATTGTGAGCCATTGTCACATACAATTTCCTTTGGTACACCAAAACGACATATGATGTTTCGCCATATGAAACTTTTCACTTTTTTTTCTCGCACCTTTTTAAAAGCATCTGCCTCCACCCATTTTGAGAAATAATCTTTTAATACAAGTAAAAATCGTACCTTTCCTATGGATGGGGGTAGAGGTCCTACTATATCCATTCCCCATTTCATAAATGGCCAAGGTGATACAACCGGGTGTAGTAATTCTGCGGGCCGATGCATATTGTTAGCATATCGCTGACATTTATCGCATTTAGCTACAAAATTTTCAGCGTCTTCTTCCATCTTAGGCCAATAGTACCCTACTCTGATTAGGGTTTTGACTAAGGATCTTGCACCTGCGTGGTTCCCACGATTCCTTCGTGTACTTCTTTCATCACGTACTCAGTTTGGTTTGGTCCAAGGCACCTTTCTAGGGGACCTCCAAACATTTTGCGATATAGAGTGTCACGAACTAGGAAGTACCGTGCTTTTCGGCGAAGTGCTTGAGCTTCTTTCTTATCTTCAGGCACGGTACCATTCTGCAAAAAATTACAATTTCGTTTCTCCAATCCGAGGTTAGATTATTAAATGTTACCTCATTCTTGTCCTGGTCAATTGCTGAATGAAATAAGTGTATCACAATAGAATTGTCTTTATTTGTTACATCGGTAACTGCTGCAAGATTAGCTAACGCATCCGCTTCTGCGTTTTCCTCTCTAGGTACTTGCATAATCTTCCATGACTGGAATTGCTTCACTAGGACTCGTGCCTTTTCCAGATACTGTTGCATTCGAGTCTCTCTAGAAGTATAAGTCCCCTGCATCTGGTTCACCACTAGTTAAGAGTCACTTTTGATCACGATCTTCTCAATTGAGTTTTCGTGCTAATTCGAGTCCTTCAATGACAGCTTTGTACTCCGAATTGTTAGTAATGGGATAACATTTAATAGCTTGTCTTATATTTTCACTCGAAGGTGGTATTAAAAAAATTCCCAACCCGGCTCCTTTGATATTAGAAGAGCCGTCAGTGAATAGAGTCCATATTCCTGGATTAGCTCCAGTAAAGATCTGTAACTCTTTTTCTACTTCAGGAATTAAGTTAGTGTTAAAATATGCGACAAAATCGGCTAAAACCTGAGACTTTATTGCAGTCCTAGGTTGATAGACTTTGCCATATTCGCTTAGTTCTATTGCCCATTTAGCCAGTCTACCTGACAGTTCTTGCTTATGCACAATATTTCTCAAAGGATATGAAGTTACAACAGTAATTGGGTGACACTGAAAGTACGGTCTTAAATTTCTAGCTGCCATGATTAGAGCCAAGGCTAATTTTTCTAGATGAGGATATCTAGTTTCAGCATCTAGTAAGGACTTACTTACATAGTAGATGTGAGATTGCTTACCTTTGTCCTCCCTTATCAGGACTGCACTTACGACTATTTCTGCCACAACAAGATAAATGTATAACCTTTCCCCCTCCTTTGGTTTAGACAGTAGTGGGGGATTCGATAGATAAGCCTTCAAGTCTTTAAGAGCTTGTTGACATTCTTCAGTCCATTCGAACTGATTCTGCTTCTTTAGTACTGAGAAGAATTTAAAACTCTTCTCTGAAGATCTGGAGATGAATCTTCCAAAATCTGCAATCCTACCTGTTAATCTTTGAACTTCTTTTTTGCTCGTTAGTACATCAGGTATTTCTTTAATAGCTGTAATTTGAGCAGGATTTACTTCAATGCCTCTATTTGATACGAGAAAACACAAAAATTTACCTGATTCGATGCCAAAGGCGCATTTTTCTGGATTTAACTTCATGTTATACCTGCGGAGGATCTCGAAAGTAGTCGAGAGATGTTGGAAATGATCTTCTGCCTTCGTTGACTTTACCAACATATCATCAATGTACACCTCCATTGTTTTCCCAAGATGTTCCTGGAACATCTTGGTCACTAGCCTTTGATATGTGGCTCCAGCATTTTTCAAGCCAAAAGGCATGACTTTGTAACAATAAGTCCCCCTGTTTGTAATAAATGAGGTTTTTCCTCATCTGAGGGGTCCATTTTTATCTGATTGTAACCAGAATATGCATCTAGAAAGCTTAATAATTCATGACCTGTAGTGGCATCAATCATTTGATCTATGTGCGGTAATGGAAATGAGTCTTTTGGGCATGCTTTATTCAAATTCGTATAATCTACGCATACTCTCCATTTACTGTTCTTTTTAGGTACCACTACGGTATTATCTAACCAATTAGGATATTTTACCTCACGTATTGAACCGATTTTTAAGAGTTTCTGTAACTCTTCATCGATCACTTGATTCTTGAACGATCCCTGCTTTCTTTTCTTTTGCTTGACAGGTACGAAGGATGGGTCTTCATTTAGTTTATGAGTCATCACTTCTGGGTTCCTTCTGTTTGGATTTTATCTCATTTATTTGGGCCATCGAACTTTATCACCCATATTTCTTAATACTGTAATTAATTCGAAAGTACTTACATTGAAATTGTAATCTCCAATTCTTGTATTACCTCTATTTTGCTCATCTCGATCCTTTCTGGATCTTGACGATGATGAGCTCGAATCTTTATTTGATGGTCTGTGATCAGACCGTGGGTTTTCAAATTTGGAACAAGCCTCTCGCCCCGAAGGTCCCATGTATGGATCATACATGTTTTTTCCAGTTCTCCTTTCTAATTCGGAGCGTCTTGAACTCATCCTGTCTTCTGCTTTTGATTGGGCAATAGTATCTTCTTCAATTCGTAATTTGGTGCTATACCTGTTATAAATATCGTTCCATGTCGTAGCTGGGAACTCTCTCAAGCTCTCTTTGAGTCTCCTCGTGGATTCGGAGCTTTTATAATTCAAACTAATTGCAAAGGCCATAGCTGCCCAATTGTCAGGTACTCTTGGTAGAAACATCCTTTCACATTGAAACCTGTCTATGAATTCACGAAGCAACTCCGTATCTCCCTGTTTTATTTTGAATATGTCTTCCATTCTCTTTTCCAGTTTTTGTGCACCGGAATGTGCTTTTATAAACAAATCTGCAAGCTTAGCAAAAGAATCAACAAAATTTTCGGGCAACAGAGAATACCATGTTAATTCTCCTTCGGTGAGTGTTTCTCCAAACTTTTTGGCCACTGATTCAATTTCTTGCTTAGTCAGGTCGTTGGCTTTTACTCCTGTGGTGAAAGCAGTAACATGATCACGTGGATCAGTTGTCCCATCGTACTTTGGTACGTCAGACATTTTGAATTTTTTGAGAATCGGTAAAGGTGCTGCACTTGGCTTCCAGGATTGTTGAGAGTATTTATCAATATCAATACCCTTGATGACAGGTGGTACTCCAGGAATTTTCTCGATGCGATCGTTTTGTTCCTTCACCTGTTTCTGCAAGGTTAGTATTAAAGATTGTAAATCTGAATTATTAGACATACGTGGTCATCCTCCAAGTGATTCATTTAGAGTGCCTCTACTTCCTGAATTTTCTAGTCCAGATTGTGGATTTTCTACAGTCGCGGTGTTGTTTGGAGGAGGAGTGGGCGACACAGTTGGTAGCCCTCATGAAAGCTTGAAGAGCTTCACTCACATATTCACCAACCAACTGCTTCACAAGGTCTTGTTCTCCTGTTTGCTCATTTGCAATTTGATCATTGTTGTGAGTTGTAGATATTTCTTGGGAGTTGTTGTCACGACCCCAAATCTAAACTGTCCGTGATGGCGCCTATCGTGGTACTAGGCTAGCCAAATTTACTGAAAATATCATAAGGTTCCCATTTAATAAATAAATTATCCTATGTTTCATAATAATTTCCACTTTTAAGCATTTCAAAACAATAAAAATGATCAGAACGTCTAAACACAGCCCCAACATCTGGAGTCAACCGTCATGAGCATCTAAGAAGTCATACAGTCTAATACTAATTCTCTACTACAACAAGTCTGGGAAGTAAAGTAAAATGACAGAGTAAGAAGGAGAAAGAGTAGGCTGCGGACGCCGAGCAGCTACCTCACAATCTCCGAACAATGCTCCACCTGGGGTAGCTCAACTATCGCTCTGCCCCGGTACCTGAATCTGCACACAAGGTGCAGGGAGTAACGTGAGTACGCCAACTCCGTAAGTAGCAATCATAACTAAAGACTTGAGTGCAGTGACGAGCATTTTTAAAGATCATGTAAAACCCATATAATAAGCAACAGTATAAGTGATTAAACTCATGTCAGGAATCTACATTCCGAATATTTCATAAAAACTCCAGTTTTCCATTTAATAATTCGTATAAATGTTTGTTCAACATTTTTCAACTGAGGCTCAGTTAAAGAAGAGTGAAAACAATAGTTTCATAAAATAACAGCCGCTTGAGCACAGTGTCACTCACAAATAAGCCTCTCGGGCAAGCCTCTCAGCCACTCGTGACTCTACTCTCATAGGTCAATGCTCACACTCAGCACTCTCACTCAATAGGTACCATATATAACCCGTTGCGGCGTGCAGCCCGATCCATATAATAACCTGCTGCGGCGTGCAGCCCAATCCATAATAGTAACCCTCTGCGGCGTGCAACCCGATCCATAATAGTAACCCGCTGCGGCATGCAGCCCGATCCATAATAGTCGACTGCACTCACTGAGGGTGTACAGACTACTGGAGGGGCTCCTTCAGCCCAAGTGCTATATCGTTGCGGCGTGCAGCCCGATCCAATATATATATTGCTGTGGCGTGCAGCTCGATCTGATATATATACATTGCTGCGGTGTGCAGCCCGATCCATAACTATCCTCACAAACTCGGCTCTCGGCCTCACTCAGTCACCCTCACAAGCCACTCGGGCAAACTCATCACATCTCATGAGACTTAGCCCAAGATAACTCTCAGTATTCAAAAACAGGGGGATAACAGTGATAAACAATAACATATATAAAGCATGACTGAGTTCATAATTTTTCTATCAAGAATAGTGTGAGAATAGTGGGAAAAATACCCCTGAGGGTCAAAACAGGTCGGCACAAGGCCCCAAACATGGCATACAACCCATAATATAATATAAACCTCTAAAATACAGGATATCATATGATTTTAATAGTTGCCACGGGACGGACCAAGTCACAATCCCTATCGGTGCACGCCCACACGCTCGTCACCTAGCATGTGCATCACCTCATTTATCAAAACAATACGAAATACCGGGGTTTCATACCCTCAGGTCTAGATTTACAATCGTTACTTACCTCAAACCGGCCCGAATACAATCCGTGATGCTCTTTCTCCTCGAATCGACCTATGATTGCTCCAAATCTAGTCAAAATCAGATTTATACCATCAATATACGCTAAAGGAATGAATTCCACATGAAAATTATCAAATTAGACCAAAAATTCCGAATTTGGCTCAAACCCAGCCCCCGGGCCCACGTCTCAGAATCCGATAAAAATTACATCACAAGAATCCTTATCCTCCCACGAGTCCGTACATACCAAAAACATCAAAATCGGACCTCATATGGCCCCTCAAATCCTCAATCAAAGGTCTCCAAATCATAAGCCCTAATTCTCTAATTTTTGGTTTTATATTCCACTAATTTCAGGTTTAATTACTCAAAAATTAACATAGAATCGAGTATTGAAGTCAAAAATCTTACCTCCAAGTGCTTCCCTTTGATTCCCTCTTCAATCCCTCTCAAAAAGCTTCAAAACCGCTCAACAATGGTGAAAAATGGACTGAAATTCACGAAGGAGGGGTTTAAATACTTCTTCCCAGATCACTCTATGCGAACGCGGCCTATGCCTCGCGTTCACGATGAAAAAAATTTACCAGCCCTTCTTTTACCCTATGCGATCGTGGCCTTTCCCATGCAATCGCGTAGAACAAAATTTTCCAACAGCCTTCTCCAACTCTTCCAGATCTCTTCTAGTATAATGGTCATAACCTTTTGTACAAAACTCCAAATTACAATTGGTTTAACTTTCTGAAAATTAGACATCAAGGGATACAACTTTCATTTTTGGATCATCTTCAAATTCCTTATAGATTGTGGGTTATAAGCTTCCAAAGTCGGGACAATGCAACACAAATTTTACTATGCGATCGCGAGAAGCCTTATGCGATCGCATAGCACAACTAGATTTTTCCAATTTTTCTCTATGCTAACGCGGCCAGATCTATGCTATCGCACTGTACACCCTTGAAGCCAAAAAGCAACAACTAAAAATGGCCTAGAAATGGTCAGAAACCACCCGAAACTCACCCGAGACCCTCAGGACCTCAACCAAAACATACCAACACATCCCGTAACATCACACAAACTTAGTCGAGCCTTCGAATCACCCAAAACAACATCAAAATACCAAATTAACCACGAATTCAAGCCTAAGGATTTCTAAACTTCTGAAATTCGCCAACGATGCCGAAACCAACCAAACGACATCCGATTGACCTAAAATTTTGCACACATATCACAAACGACACTACAAACCTATTCCAATCCGGAATTCCATTCCACCCCCGATAGCTAATTTTCCAATGCCGACCGAAAATCGCCAAAAATCCAATTTCGCTAATTACCGCCTAATTCTACCACAAACCTCTGAATAACATTCCAAACACGCTCCTAAGTCCAAAATCACCTAACAAAGATATCCGAACCATAAAAATCATATTCCGAGATCGTTTACCCATAAGTCAACTTCCGGTTGCCTTTTCCAATTAAATAACCAACTTAAGAGACTAAGTGTCTCATTTCTCTCCACAATCACACCGAACCCGAACCAATAAACCAAACACAACATGAAAGAGCTGAACTACATATAATGAAGCAGAAACGGGGGAAACAAGGCTAAAACTCTCGGAGTGACCGATCGGGTCGTTACAGTTATCCCTTGAACCTCGTGGGGATACCTGAGGCGATGGAACTGGGGTTCCAGTTGTTTGTTGGTTGTTGTCGTTGGTATTCGACATGATTCGATAAGGTTATTCGCGAAAAAATAAAGATTATCAGATTCCCGGTAACGGAACCAATTTGTTTAATCAAAGAATTGGATTCTTATTCAAAGCTATTTTAAGAAGTACTCGGGCTTTTGATAATCAAAGATATTAGCTAATAATAGGATTTAGACTTGTAAATAAGAAAGCAATAAGATAGCATAAAAGTAAGTATATTTCAGTAGTGGTTCGAACGTGTGTATACAAGTGAGGTTTTACTCACTTTTATAGGGAATTTCTTAATATAACGTCTACTCTTCTTAATGATTGAGCATTAATGACTAATAATATCATTAACGTAACGTTACAATTGGTAACCGTAACTGTTGCGTGAAGATTATGTAACGTTTATCTCATTGATTGAAGACCTTTGAATCTGCCCTTTATTCTGCCTTGGTTCATTCTGACCGTGTCTCTTCAACTCCTCAATTAGACTGGAACTCCTGCATCTAATTGTCTCGTGTGCATGCTATTCCGTTCCTCTTTACCCCGTATGTTTTTCTAAACTTCTGACCAGCTGTCATGTTTCCATTGGCCCACGTAGATTGCCTTGTCATCAAAATTATTACATGTTTAAAGTTGATTTTTTACCAATACAGAGATATCAAGAATCGCATGACAAAGTTGAATAAAAGTGAAATTGTTCCTAACTTTATAGCCTCTGGGAGATAAGTAAAGACGTCTCCATACCGATCCCCCAAACTCTACCAAGCTTGTCCGTGAATTATGAGACTTAAGCAACCTAGTGCTCTGATACCAACTTGTCACGACCCGATTTCCCACCGTTGGGATCGTGATGGCGCCTAACGCTGCACTTGCTAGGCAAGCCAACATTAGAGGTTTACATCATGAAAATCTTTAAAACTTGCGCAAATTACTACGATTCAACACATATTAAACTAAACAAGAACAAAAAAATCCATACCAACATCGCGCATATGCTATATATATAATAATAATAATAATAATAATAATAATAATAATAAAATAAAATAAAATAATAAGATTTATGTAGAAAATGCACGTAAAAAATTACCGACGGTAAATAAGGTAAAATTCTGCGGTAAAAATATTTTTTGTGTAAGTTTTATGTTGTAAAATCCTACTCAGTACTCTCCCTCAGTAATATGTAGACATGGTATTATGTTGCTTATCAAAAATTATGAACTGAGAATTATTACCCCTTCTATACTCTCTTTTTTTTCCCTCTGTTCATCTCTTCTTTCTAGCTTTTTAAAGAAGTAAAATCTTTTCTTAATACTTTTTTCTTAAACCTCACCCTGGCCACAGTTAAATATATATACCCATTTAATCACCCTTGTGATAATTTGTTGGGTTTAGTTTTAACTGGTATCTCCTAGGAATTTATAGGTTAATCCATCAAAATTGTTAAGAGGCTGGAAAGAGAACCATATACTAAGAGTGATTTTTAGAATATTCACAAGCTAGCATAAATACATATATAAACATCAAGCTGTAAAAACAGGGGTAATATCCAGAAACATAATTTAGATAAAAACAGTAAGTTACATGTTTACAGGAGAGGGATTTCCCTTTCGGGAAATCCGAAAAAACTTTACTGAACTTGAGAATTAAAAACTTGCACTATGAAGCATACAATTTTATTTATTTTACAACCTTGATATAAGAACTACTAAGGAATACATAACATAGATAGGTGGTATAATACAGGATTTTTGGATATTGGATGATGAAAGGAAGAAGGGGGTATTGGAGTTTTTCTTGAGAGAGATGTTGCTGATATTGTTCTTGTTGTTGTGTCTTCCTTCTTCAATCTTGCCCGTTATATAGCCAAGTCTTTGAAGCGGATTTTTTTGGCGGATTTAAAACATCTTCAGAAATCTTTCTTTTCTAGCCTTGTCGGATACTTCACTGTGCCCTATCGTCACATGGCTTGAGCAGAGATTCCTTTTTATTTTTGAAATATGTAATTATTTTATCCACTTCAAAGACCTCAATGTCTTCTCAACACTACTTTATGTCATTATTAGTTGCATTATTGCTACTTTTTTCTTTTTCCTCTTTTGTCTTGTTCTTCCCATTATTGCTGACTACTGTGGTTCTTCAATATTCAGATGAATTATCCTGTTTACTTATACGTATCAAGAATTCCTTTTCTACGTATCAAGATTGTGTAGGGCTATTGAGTCAAAACTCATTCCCGAATCATCATCTGGGTCTTGAGCATCTTGATAGTTTAGATTTTCATCTTCGTAATTGTCTTCGTCTTCTGACTTTTCTGGACTAGGATTTTCAACCATATATTTATCCTGCTTTTCTTTTTCTTGGAAGAATTTTCTAGCGTCTGTTTAACTATTTCTTCAATTTTCTCATTTTTTTTTTTGAACTCGTGCCTTTTTTTTAATGCTTCTCCTTGTATTAATGTTCTGGGCAGTCTTCGTCTTAATGAGCTTGATGATCCTTCATCTTCGCTTTTTGGGAAAGTGACCGCCATAAGTGGATTTGATAAGTCTTTACCGGCTACCGTTTGAACCGGACTAGCTGTATCTCTATGCGATACAGTGGATCTTGTTACATTCATTGGGGAATGTACACCCTTCTTATCCATTTTTACTTGAGATGGAGAACTCATTTCCTGGTCCTGTTGTGGAATGACCTGTGTCTGGGATTGTAGCAATTCGAATTTTCCCGCTTGTATTTTATGTTCTAATGTCTTCACTTTCTCCATTAGCCTTGTTTTTTCTTGTGTCAAGATTTCATTCTTCTGATTCAGTCTCTTGAAGGCTTCAGTCGTTGAAGAGCAGTGATCACATAAAATTATTTTATCTGTGTCTTTTTGGATATTATATTGTGGGTTTTTTTCTGAGTGCTGGGAAAATATAATAATTTGGTCCTAATACACCTCGTGCATAGTCTAATGCTTTAGTAAAGTCATTAAAGCCTTTGAAAAGGGATTTTTCCAAATCTTTAATAGAATCTAATACTTCTAACCATGTGTGAAAAACACCATTTGTCTTTCCATGTATAACTACATAATACTTAAATCTTT
>MDKI01074543.1:0-21761 GCA_005239505.1 Nicotiana paniculata | reverse complement strand
AGCCCCGTATGCTGAAGTTCCCCATTTACAAAAGACAAAAACTTCAGCTCTAGAGCTGAAGCCCGTATTCTGAAGTTTTTGTCTTTATAACTGGGGAACTTCAGCCCCGTATGCTGAAGTTCCCCATTTACAAAAGACAAAAACTTCAGCTCTAGAGCTGAAGCCCGTATTCTGAAGTTTTTGTCTTTATAACTGGGGAACTTCAGCCCCGTATGCTGAAGTTCCCCATTTACAAAAGACAAAAACTTCAGCTCTAGAGCTGAAGTTCCCCAGTGTAACTGGGGGAACTTTAGCCCCATATGCTGAAGTTCCCCATTTACAAAGACCTATTTACTAGATCTGAAGAACTTCAGCTCTAGAGCTGAAGTTCACAAGCTACTTCAGGCCCGTCTACTAGAATGCTGAAGTTTTGCGTGATTGCCTTTGCTACTTCAATCCCGCATGCTGAAGTTATGCGCAAAAGCGGGTACGGATGCAAAAATTTTTACAAAGCGGGTATAAGTTAAAATGTGGCACAAAAAGTGAGTACGGATGCAACAGCCCCCATTGCAACTGAGTAGCCCAATTATAACTTTCCAAATCTATAGCCCAAAGACAGTAGGCCCACATCCGAAAAACCCAGCATTTTTTCACACAACCAGCATTTCTTGCGGCCAATGTTATTCAACATTCCGATTGTTGAGGAGAGTTTCTGTACTTATCTTCTACCAAAACTAGTGTTTTATTATTAATTTTATGAGACAATTAATGAAAATATATTTAAATATAAAAAGAGAAAGAAAAAGAAAAGAACTAGTAATGTTTTTTCCTTTGTCAGTGGCAGAGAATTTTCTGGGTTGCAATTAAATAATTACTAAACATATAGTATTTGAATATAAAAGTAAAAGAACTCGATCAAACAATCAGTAAAATTTATATTCAAATATAAACAAAAAAATAAAAATAAATTTGGCAGCTTTTTTGCTTTGTCAATGGTAGGTCAGATGGTAATTCCTTCTCATACACACATCATTTCTAGATTTTAGTTCTTTATTTTTTTCTTCAATGGTGTCATTAATAGAGTTTAACCAAAAATAGATAATAAGTCAAAAAGAAGTAAAGGAGATTGTCCATCTTGATAAAAGGTAAACAAAAAAATTGATTTTGCCTTTATACTTTGTTATACACTGGTATATACATAATTATACACATTTATATATATTTATACAAAATATATACACTTGTATTTATAATGTTTAAACAATGTATTTACGTTGTATAATTTTGTGTATATAACAATTATATACGTTTACAGAGAAAATACCTTTTAGCCACCATTAAACCTGATAAGTAGGGATTTTGACTGCTTATTTGCTCTCTTTTACTTACGTTTTAGCTAAAAAATGCTTAAAGGTATTCCCGAGAACTAATAAAATGTGCAAGAATATTGGGAAACGAGCCAAAGAAGTGAAAATCAACTAAAAAATGAGTAAAATTGGACAAGGACCAAAACAAGGCAAAAAGGGCCAAAGTGCGGACCGCACAATACTGTGTGCGGCCGCAAACTCTGAAGAAGCACTGGCAGATTTCCTTCACACAATGCAGAACGCACAATTATTGTGCGGCCGCAGAAGACTAGATTCAGAGACTTGTATTTTGGGAGCTTGAAGATGTGCGGACCGCACTATTATTGTGCGGCCGCAGGATGCCAAAGTGCGGCCGCACTCATAAATGTGCGGTCCGCAAAATGAAGCCTAGATCCAGTCCAAGAACAAGAGTGCGGCCGCACTCAGAAATGTGCGGTCCGCACAATTAGAGGAACTGCGGCCGCACTCCAGTTTTATGTGACCGTAGAAATCCAACCTGACCAGTAAGTCTCAAAGTGCGGACCGCACACAAGATTGTGTGGCAACCTTCGCAGGGGCAATTTTGTCAGATATTTTTAGCTGGGTATAAATAGATATTTTTGTCATTTTTAGGTTAAGTTTGATGCACCTGAACACTTAGAGCCGCTTTTATTTACTGTATTTTGTAACTTTGTACTAGTTTAGTATTTAAACATTAGATTATCTTTCCTTAATCAATTATTATGCAGTTTATCTTAGTTTCTTCTTTAATTTCTTTATTTTCTATGAGTAGCTAAACACTTAGCTAGGGTTGTGACCCAAACCTAGTATGGGTACTTAATGAGTGATTGATTTAGGGCTTATCTATGATTGGGTATATGATATTTAGCCTAGTTCATGCTTGAATTCAAGAATTAATGGTTGAAAACATTGATTCATGCCAAATTGACTTAGTCTCTACTTGAGAAAGTGAGACTAAGACTTGGAAAACTTGACTAACAAGAAATTTGGGTGAACTCAAGAAATTGATAGCCCTAATTAAAGGAGAGAATCTAGATATAGTAAGACCCGACTTGAATATTTATCACTTGTTTCATGAAATACTTATTTGGACTTGAGAAAGACAAATTGCGCAAAATCACTCAAACTTCCGAGAGGTATAAAGTGAGTAATCGTGTGTGATTTCTATATTTTATCCATTAACCAAACATGCTCTAAAGCTCTAAATCCGTTGGGTAACCAACTAGGCGGAAGTCGCAACCCTAGATCTTTTATATTTGAAAAACAACCAAAACCAAAAACATGGTCTCTTAGCTTTACAATTATAATCAATAGCGTAAAAGTAGAAGTAGAAACAACAAATGAATATGTGAAAGTTCAATCTTAGGCACGTCACACACTCACACTAGGTATATACCTAATCCCATATCAAGCTCCCTGTGGAATCGACCCCAACTCGCGTTGGGTTTTTATTATTGCATCGACCGTCTCACAACCTAAATTAGTGGTGTGAGTTTGGGCGACATTAACTTTTGGCGCCGTTGCCGGGGAGCTAAAAATGCATTTATCTATATATCTAGTTTTGTGTGTGATTTGTCTTCTTTTCCTTCCGAGTTACGGATTTTGTTTTTTTTGAATTGATTATAGGTACAAGAATGCCTCTCAACAATGAGCCTCTCGGGAATTTACCTTTGGGAGAGGAAGTGGATGATGACCATGGTGATGGTGTTCCTCTTGAACCTCAAGTGAATAGGCAAGGCCGACCGACTCATGATAATATTCCTGTCCCTCCCCCCACCTCCACCAAGAGCGGCAGCACACCAGGTGTAGTTGAACGAAGGTTATGCAAGTGTCATAGTACCACCCTACATTAGGGCGGAAACTTCCAAATCACCAATGTGTACTTATACTACTTGAGCAACAAGGATTCTCCATCGGGGCTCCGAGTCAAAATGCTTACAAGCATCTCAAAGGGTTCGTGGATACTTGTTGGGGAAGCAAACAAACCAATGTTTCTGAGGATGCGCTGCGGTTGGTGTTATTTCCCTTTTCTCTATGGGAAAAGTCATTGGACTGGTTAGAGAGATTCCTAACCATTCCATCCATACATAGGATGAGTTGGCGGAAAAATCATTGCCAAATTCTTATCTCCGGGGCGTATGGCTACATTTCGGGATGTGATTCTAGCATTCAAGAAAGAACCTAATGAGCCATTGCACGAGATTTGGGAAAGATATCGTACCATGGTTAAAGAGTGCCCGAATAATGATATGGCTGAGGCCATGATCCAACAAACCTTCGACAGGTAGATCAACACGACAAATCAATGTGTGGTAAATCAACTCGCCGGTGGAAAATTCATGACCACGCCATATGCCGAAGCTTGTGAAATCTTGGATGAAATGGCGGATACTTCATCGGCATGGAAAAGCAGATCTAATGTTCCTCAAGGTGAACCAAGTGTCACTCACCTACACAACGAACTACATGATCATGGCAAGCAATTGCCGAGTTGACGACAATAATGAATCAATTGACCAATGCTCAACTTCAACAAGTTCAAGGGCCGAAGCAAGTGAATGCGATGGAAGGTGTGAATATGATAATGAAAAAGAGATGGAAAAAAGGTCAACAAGTGCAAAACCGTCCGGAAAAATTTGTGCAAGATGATAGTGGGTATGACCAAGGTGATTCGTACAATGAGCAAGAAGAAGAAGTGCAATATGTCAACAATTATCAAGGCCAAAGAAATAATGCTCAAGGCCAAAATCAACAACAATGGCGATCGCAAGGAAATTAAGGAAATTGGAACAATCAAAGCCACCAAGGAAATTGGAGTGGTGGTAAATACAATCAAGGTAATTAGGGGAATAACAATAACCAAGGCATTGGAATAATCAAGGTAACCAAGAAAATTGGAGGGGAAATAATCAAGGCAATTAGGGTGGCAACAACCAAGGGGGTTGGAATAATAATAACTAAGGGAATCGGGGGTCAGTCTTTCAAAGTCCCCTGATGTATCAACAACCAAGCAACCTGCCTCCTTATCTGTTTCAAGGTCCTAGTTCTTCCAACAATGAAATGGGACGGATTTAAAATATGTTCAAACAAAATTATGGAGAAAAATACTGACTCTGATGCTCAATTAGCCTCCCACAACACTTCAATCTGCAATTTGAAAGTTCAATTGGGGCAAATCTCACAAGCTTTAAACACTCGTCATAAGAGAGCACTACCTAGTGATATGGTGGTGAACTCGAAGGGTGGGAAAAACACGGGACATGCCATGGATGTAACCACACGGAGTGGAAAAGGTGGGGAGGCAACAACCTTAAATCAAAGAAGTGTTTTGGATGATGATGTGGTGATTCAAGAAGATGAAATTCCAAGCAATATGGTTCAAGCTAATGAAGAAGTGAGAATTGATATTGATGAGAATGTGGAGGAGATCCAAGAAGAAGTGAACCCGTCTAGGGAGCACGTGATTGACATACTGAAACCAGTAGTGCCAAAAGGCCAAGGCACCAATGCCAAGGCCTCCTCCTCCATATCCTCAAAGGCTCGCCAAGCAAAATAGTGAGAACCAATTCAAGACGTTTATTGACATGATGAAGAGCTTACCCATTAATGTACCATTGATTGAGGCGTTGGAACAAATGCCCGGTTATGAAAAGTTCATGAAGGATTTGGTAATAAAGAAAAAATCAATGAATTGTGAGACTATCAAGATGACATATCAAGTGAGTGCTATTGTGCACTCAATGGCTCCGAAATTGGAAGATCCCGGCACTTTCACAATCCCTTGCACTATTGGGAGCGCCGACTTTGCCAAAGCTCTATGTGATTTAGGGGCAAGTATAAAATTGATTCCGTACTCGGTGTTAAAAACTTTAGGAATTGGGAAACCAAGACACACATCTATGAGGTTGCAAATGGCGGATCGGACTATGAAGAGACCATTGGGTATTATTGATGATGTGTTGGTTCGTGTTGATAGGTTCATCCTTCCGACGGACTTTGTGATTCTTGATTGCGAGGTTGACTATGAGGTGCATATTATCTTGGGAAGACCTTTCCTTGCTACAGAGAAGGCTCTTATTTATATGGAATCCGGTGAGCTCACCCTCCGGATGGCGATGAAAAAGGTGGTTTTCCATGTGTGCAAATCTATGAGGCAACCGAATAGCAATGAAGTTTGTTTGTTTGTGGACTTAGTGAACGAGGTGATTGTTGATGATGCTAGTGCCGTGATGATTGTTGATGATACTTTGGAAGCCGTATTAATTAATCATGATGATGATGAGAAGGAAGGCTTTGTGGAAGGTGTAAATTTTTTGCAAGGAATGGGGCCGTACACCTATGAACCCCGAAAATTGTCCTTAGATCTTGAGAACCGAAAGACTCCTCCAACAAAGCCCTCAATCGAGGAGCCTCCCACTTTGGAGTTAAAGCCTTTGCCTTCACATCTCAGGTATGAGTTTCTTGTACCAAGTTCTACTTTACCTATTATTCTTTCCTCTTACTTGACTAATGTGCAGGTAGATTCTACTTTGGCAGTGCTTCAAAAGAGAAAGAAATCAATATGATGGACATTGGCAGATATTTGGGGGTATAAGCCCTGCCTTTACATGCACAAGATTATTTTGGAGGAGGATGCCAAACCCTCCGTTGAACATCAAAGAATATTAAATGAAGCAATGCAAGAGGTGGTGAAGAAGGAGATCATAAAATGGTTGGATGCCGGGGTTGTTTACCCCATTTCTGATAGCTCGTGGACCTCTCCGGTGCAATGTGTCCCAAAGAAAGGGGGCATGACTGTGGTAACAAATGACAAGAACGAGTTGATCCCCACAAGAAGTGTCACCGGGAGAGAGTGTGCGTGGAAATAGGAAGCTCAACAAAGTCACCCGGAAAGATCATTTTCCGCTTCCATTTCTTGATCAAATGCTTGATAGGTTGGACAGACGTGCTTTTTATTGTTTCCTTGATGTATACTCTGGATACAATCAAATTCTTATTGCTCCTGAGGACCAAGAGAAGACTACATTCACTTGCCCCTATGGTACTTTCGCATTCTCATGGATGCCATTTGGGTTATGCAATGCACCGACAACTTTTCAACGGTGTATGATGGCTATTTTCACTGACATGGTGGAGGATTATCTTAAGGTCTTCATGGATGATTTTTTCGTGGTGGGAAATTCTCTTGATGATTTCTTGGACAACTTGGACAAGGTATTGGGAAGATGTGAAGAAACAAACTTGGTTTTGAATCGGCAGAAGTGTCACTTCATGGTCGAGGAAGGTATAGTCCTCGGCCACAAAATTTCAAAGCATGGTATTGAGGTCGATAAGGCCAAAATTGAGGTGATCTCCAAACTCCCTCCCCCTATATCCGTGAAGGGAGTGAGGAGCTTTTTGGTCCATGTGGGGTTCTATCGCCGATTCATCAAGGACTTTTCTAAGGTGGTGAACCCCTTGTGTAAAATCTTGGAGAAGGATGCCAAGTTCCATTTCAACGAAGATTGTATGAAGACATTCGAATTTCTCAAGTTTAAGTTGACTACTACTCCTGTTATCACTGCACCAGATTGGAACTTACCTTTTGAGCTCATGTGTGATGCAAGTGATGTGGCGGTTGGAGCGGTGTTGGGGCAACGTATCAACAAAATCTTCCATCCGGTATACTATGCTAATAAGACCATGAATGATGCCTAATTCAACTACACAGTGACCGAGAAAGAGCTCCTTGCTATTGTTTTTGCTATGGAAAAGTTCCACCCATGCTTGATGGGTACAAAGGTGATGGTTCACACCGACCATGCGGCGCTTCGATATTTGATAAACAAGACATATTCTAAAGCAATACTTATGTGGTGGGTGCTTCTTTTGCAAGAGTTTGATCTTGAGATTCAAGGCCGAAAGGGTAGTGAAAATCAAGTGGCAGACCACTTGTATCGTTTGGAGGAGGAGGGAAGGCCACATGACAGCCTTGAGATAAATGATTCATTTCCCGACGAGTGACTCCTAGCCATTTCTATGACCGGGATGCCATGGTTCGCTGACTTATCCAATTATCTTGTGACTGGAATTGTATCGAATGAGTTCTCTTCAAACCAAAGGAAGAATCTCAAATAGGATTTCCTTGACTATTATTGGGATGAGCCTTACCTTTTCCAGATTTGTACCGATGGTGTGATTCGACGATTTGTAACAGATGAGGAACAAATGGAAATTCTTGAGGCTTTCCACTCTTGACTATATGCTGGTCACCATGGTGGAGCTAGAACAGCTACAAAAGTGTTGAATTCTGGATTCTATTGGCCTACTCTTTACCAGGACGCTAGCGATCTCGTCAAGTGTTGTGATGAATGTCAAAGGGCCGGTGGGATTTCTAAGAAAAATGAGATGAACCTCACCACCATCTTGGAGATTGACATTTTTGATGTGTGGGGCATTGATTTCATGGGTCCGTTCGTGAGATCTTATGGGAACACTTACATATTGGTAGCTGTGGATTATGTGTCAAAGTGGGTTGAAGCGGTGGCTTTTCCCAACAATGAAGCTCGAAGTGTGGTGGCATTTTTGAAAAAGAACATCTTCACAAGGTTTGGTACTCTAAGGGCCATTATTAGTGATAGGGGATCACACTTTTTCCACAAAGCTGTTGACACCTTACTCATAAAGTATAGTGTTACTCACAAAGTGTCGACCCCCTATCATCCTCAAGCAAGTGGGCAAGTTGAAGTCTCCAACCGCGAGATCAAGAGTATTTTGTCAAAGACCGTGAATGCCAACCGGCCGGATTGGTCGAAGAAATTTGATGATGCTTTTTGAGCTTATAGGACGGGTTATAAAACACCAATTGGTATGTCTCTGTATCGGTTAGTGTTCGATAAAGCTTGTCACCCACCGGTGGAACTTGAGCACAAGGCTATGTGGGCATTGAAGAAGCTTAATCTTGAATGGGATGTCGCCGCCAACTTAAGGGTGGCACAATTGAATGAGCTTGATGAATTCTGATTCAATGCCTATTCAAGTCCGTCCTTGTACAAGGACAAGATGAAGTACCTCCATGACAATTACATCCGGAACAAGGAGTTCAAATAAGGCGATCTTGTACTATTTTTCAATTCTCGGTTGCGGATATTTTTGGGAAAGTTGAAGTCCAAGTGAAGTGATCCATTTGAGGTTGTGCATGTGATACCTTTTGGTGCATTAGACTTGAATACAAATAGCGATGAAGTGTTTAGTGTGAATGGTCACCGGGTGAAACATTATCTTGGCAAGGTTAATGATGGACACGGTGTGGCGTTGCTTCATTTCAAGTGATTGATGATAACCTACATCGTGCCGCGACGTTAAATCAGGCGCTTCTTGGGAGGCAACCCATGTTTCTTTTCATTTTCTTCCTTTTTAGATAGGTTTTGTATTAAACTAACTGGTTTTGAAGTGATTGCAGGAATGAGTGTGCATTGCAGGGACTGTAATTGAGAAAAATTGTCCAAGTGTTGAAATTATGCGGACCGCTAAAAAATGATTGCAACCGTAGAGAAGACTCTGTGGCCGCAATCGGAGACCCAAAAACATGAACTCTCTGAAGTTTGGATTTGTAGAAAATTGGCCAAAATGCGTCCGCACACAAAATTGTGCGGACCGCACAAATTTATGCAGTCACACTCACTGTTGTGCGGACCGCAGAAGCTCAGTTCAAAGAAGCAGGTAAAGAGTGCGAACCGCACTCAAAATTGTGCGACTGCATTGAGCTAACTTTTTGACCGACTTGGTCAAACTATAAATAGGGCTTTTCAACATTATTGAAACTTTACGCTCTCAGAATTCCTAATCCCTAAGCAAACACTGTGCATCACAAAATAGCTCACAAATCATACTGAGTTCATTAAGTTAGTTTCTCAACTGCATCATTCGTTACTGGTATGTTCAATCCATGTTAGATTTGTGTCCATTTTGACTAATTTTTATTTTTGTTTATTTTCTTAGTTTAGTTATTTTAGGCCTAAAAATGTCAAATTTGCTTAAGATTTTCTTAAAACTCATGTGGGTATTTTCATATATGTTCATTAGGGACTGGGTAGACCATTAATCATGTATGCATGCCATGTCTAATTTGTAAAAAAGTTGCAAGAACCCTAAGTTTACTGCCGTATGTGTTTGAATTGTGCGGTCCACAGAACTGTTAATTAGGGAAAATAGTGTTCTTGACAAGTGCGGACCACACTCAAAATTGTGCGGTCAGCAGAAAATTGTGCGGCCGCATAAAAATGTGTGCGACCGCACTTTTAAACTTCAGAGAATCAGTATCTCAGGATTGCATTTGTGCGGCCGTACTTCAGGATGTGCGACCGCACTCACAATTATGTGGTCCGCACTTCAAGGTATGTGACCACACTTCAAAATTGTGCAGTCCGCACAAGACAGTCTACGGCCTCAGTCAGAATTATGTGGTCCGCACTGTATCCTTTGATGACTGTTGTGCTGAAACTATTCTGCAAATGTTTGAATTGTTTTGAACTCAACCGACTTATGTACCTTCTATTGCAGGAAATGGTTTGATCACGTGGTAGAGGCGATACATCAAAAGGGAGAGGTGAATCCTCCTGAGGCAGAGGAAAAGGAACTCACCCACTAGGAGTGAAACCTAGACCAATTGCTAAAAAGCCGACCACTAGGAGAGGAAGGCCCACAGAGCCCTACAAATCCAGTTCCTATACCCCATCCAGGGAAGCCTCCGAGGGTCATTCATTGGTGGTCCAGCCCGAGGCCCAGTCCCAACCATCCCAACCCACTGGGCATTATCAATTGCGCAACGAATCTACATCTAGTTCTGCTGGGGGTTCTAATGCGGGAAGCCAGGGTTCCGAGCCCTCCTCTACACCTACTCCTCCGGTACCAGTAGCTATTAATGTTGATGATGATAATGTCCCGGATGATGGTAGATGGGGGGACACTCAAGTGGGCGGCCTTGAGAGGTCAAAGAAGAAAGAAATATGGGAGGATCGATTCGTGATCTTGATAGCCTTCAATAGATTTAGGGAATTGTGGCCCCAGAGATCGCTCACACTTGAGCGACAGTTATTAATGAAGGATTTAGATATCCACAATCCAAATGTCCTTAAACAGTTTCGGGAGCTCAAGGGGTGGAAGTGGTTCACCCATAGGGTCATCGATGCAAATGAGCACTTGGTCAGGGAGTTCTATGCCAATGTGGCTCATATCAAGAAGGGGATCAAAGTGACAAAGGTGAGAAATTTGAAAGTCCGCTTCGACGCCTGCTCTTTGAACACTTATGTGGGGCAGTCCAGTACCTTGAGAAGTTGGCTCTGGGTGATGCAGCTCGCCCTTGGCTAACTGAGATTTTAGCCGCCCGAGGACCACCAACACCATGGATTACAAATGGAGTTCCTATCCTTTGGGACACCCACAATTTTGAAGCTAAAAGGGTGGAAAACCTTTGTGTGTAGTTGAATTGATCCGAGTTTGAACGAGAACAACTTCTGATTTCCCCGAGCAGTTCTGGTGTCTTCTATTATGGTGGGGTACCCGATCAATGTTTGTGCCATCATGTCAACCAACATCACATTGGTGGTCCGAAAAAGTGAAAAGTCCTACCTTTATCCAAACACCCTCACAGAGTATTTCAATGATGTCAAGGTGGAGCTAAGACAATATGACACAAAAGTAAAGGCCAAGAAGCCTTTCACATGGTACCACTTGCAGAGTGTTGACAACCCAAAGTTTAAGGGTAAGGTCACACCACCGTTGGACAGTCTGATAAGCCATCGGTGGTGGGTTCAGAGGCTGCTGTTGAGCCATCTACAACCCCATTCCTTCCACAACATCCGAGCCTTCCACCGGGACAGCCGCCATGCCACCACCTTCATCTTCTAAGCCATCAGTTGTGATACCAGTTCCAGCCTCATCCACTTATTCTCTCACTGCGCTATGAGTGTTCCAGACTTTGGTGAGCCTCAAACAACTGGATGCAGATAGCCATTTCTAAGCTGTTTGACATATTCAGTACTATTGCAGCACAGTCCTTTACTCCAACAGTGCCACAGGTCCCTCCGTCAATGAAGGAAATATTGAAGAAGATTCTGGATAACCAGAAGACTATTATGGATACATTGGTGGCTCACGGGGGTGCTATTGAGGAGTTGACCAAGCAGGTGAAGAGGATAAGGAAATCCCAGGCTTCAGAGAAAGCAATGGAGAGTTTGAGAAAGGAGGTGATGAAGATAGCAACATCGGGTGATTTGCCTTTTGACCTACTGATGGAGACAGATCCATCAATACCAGCAGACCTAGTAGCACCATCAGCAGAGGTACCATCAGCAGAGGCACTAGCTGGCCAGTCTGACGAGCCAGATCTCACTGCCCCCACTACTGAGGAGATGCTTCAGATGCTCACCAACCATGTTGTCCCTCAGCCCGGTGATGATGAGATACAATTGGAGGAGACCGAGGGTGATGCTGCTACTAGTCACCCTGAGACCACATAGTGAGTTTTCTTTACTCTCTACCCTCTCTTGTTTTAATTTTGCTAAGCATTGAGGACAATTCATGTTCTTATTCTGGGGGGTGGTCTATTTTGGTTCATTTTGCATGATTGTGATCACATTTGACTACTTTTGGGCCTGTAATAACTTTAATACTCTTTTTATTTTATTTTTTATTTTATTCCTCATTATGTATATATTCATCCCTCTTGTATATATTCTGTTCCCCTCGGTTTTTGTATATTCATTTGCTTACTTTCAGTAGTTTATTTCATAGCTTCTTCATTTTGTTTTCTTAATAGTATAGCTTCTTATTTACTTTATTATCTTCTTTTTGATTTGTTAGCTTCTTTTTATGTTTTAGTAAATAATAATCCTTTGATTTTCTTAATGCCACGGTTCTTTTCAAAGGTGGGTCTTGTGTGAACCGGGTGGTTCTTCCCATTGATGGATGGCGTGACAACCTTCTTAAGGGATCGAGTCAGTTTTTGATGTTTAGGTAGAAACAAGCGGTATTAATGAATAAATAGGGGTCAATCATGCTTCACTTGGTAGAAACACACTTAACTATGCGCTTATGGTTAAAAACAAGTTTTTTGTAAAGAAATATCCCTAGTTAGTGACCTTGTGACTCTTGTGTTGACTTAGGCAATCATCAGGTGGTTTAGCTGAACCATTAGCGATTTTTAATCTTGAATGCGGTAGTTGTGGGACCTCGACTCTATTCTCTTTGACAATCTGGTTGTGTGAGAGATGAGGTATTGTGTTACAAGTTTAAGCACATGTGCGAGTGGTCTAGAACTTGCCCCGGATGTGTTTCTAGGCGAAATTCTAAGTTAGCTTGGCGTGAGAAGTGATTGTAGGCTTTCCTTGACCCGTTTTGAAACCTTCTATGGCCCACCAATGATATCATTCTTTGTAAACCCTTTTGATCCTAAAGCATTTTTATTCGATAACCACATTACAAGCCTTTAACCATTTTATAGTGACTCTCTCTTGGCACCCAAACTTTCTTTAGCACTAATGTGATAAAAATGGAAAAAACATAAGTTTGGGGGAGAGACGAGGAGTTTAAAGATGGTTTCAAGGCACAAAAAGAGAAAAGAAATAAAGAAGAGGGAAAGGCAAAGAAAAATAAAGGAAGAACAAAAGAAAAACACAAAAAGAAAGTGAATAATGTAAAAGGGTTGAAAAGATGCAAAAGAAAACAAAAGTACAAAGCATGGAGAAAGCAAAGAAGGAAAGTATGAATAGCATGAAAAAGAAATAGTGATGTCAATTCTCTCTAATCCCCCTAAGGAAAAAGAAAATGACTTAAAGAGTCCACAAAGTAAGATGCCAAAAAGAGAATATGAAGTGCTAAGACGAACCAATTCCATTCCGATATTTCCCTCCTTAGTCCAAAAGCCTTCATTACATGCCGAAAAACCCCTACGTGATTTCAAGCCAAGAAATCTTACATTAGTGGTGATCTACATGAGGGACAAGCATATGATACTTGGAGTCGGGCTTGTTACATTCTTTTGAGAGTGATGAGCGAATCTTTCTCGAGTCATTAAATTGAGTTCTTCATTCGTGAGTGAGATGAGATTCAGGAGAGCATAGGAGGAGGAGTTTGGGATCCACAGTGACTTGCATGAAAGTGCGAGCTTCCTTGATAAACAAAGTCATCCCTTGATGATCAAGCGTACATTAGAGCCATTTGTTCTTTAACATTAAAATCATGGGGTTGTTAATGATTCATGGGCGTGTGGGTAATTGTTGGTCCGAATTGATTTGTGTTTGATTCAACTTAGGCCATCTGAAATAGCCCTTTTCTAGTGGAGGTGGGAATTACCTTAATTTCTTGAGGACAAGAAAAAGCTTTAGTTTGGGGGAGTTGATAAGTAGGAATTTTGATTGCTTATTTGCTCTCTTTTACTTACGTTTTAGTTCAAAAATGCTTAAAGGTATTTCCGAGAACTAATGAAACATGCTTTCTTGCAAGAGTATTGGGAAACGAGCCAAAGACGTAAAAATCAACTCAAAAAGGAGTAAAATTGGACAAGGACCAAAACAAGGCAAAAAAGGCCAAAGTGCGGACCGTACAATACTGTGTGCGGCCGCAAACTCTGAAGAAGCACTGACAGATTTTCTTCAGAGAGTGCGGACTGCACAATTATTGTGCGGACGCAGAAGACTAGATTCAGAGACTTTTATTTTGGGAGCTTGAAGATGTGCGGACCGCACTATTATTGTGCGGCCGCAGGATTCCAAAGTGCGGCCGCACTCATAAATGTGTGGTCCGCAGAATGAAGACCAGATCCAGTCCAAGAGAAAGAGTCCGGCCGCACTCAGAAATGTGTGGTCCGCATAATTAGAGGAAGTGCAGCTGCACCCCAGTTTTATGTGACCGCAGAAAGCCAACCTGACTAGTCAGTCTCAAAGTGCGTACCGTACACAAAATTGTGCAGCCACACAACCTTCGCAGGGGCAATTTTATCAGATATTTTTAGCTCGGTATAAATAGATCTTTTTATCATTTTTAGGTTAAGTTTGGTGCACCTGAACACTTAGAACTGTTTTTATTTACTGTATTGGGTAACTTTGTACTAGTTTATCATTTAAACATTAGATTATCTTTCCTTAATCAACTATTATGCATTTTATCTTAGTTTCTTCTTTAATTTCTTCATTTTCTATTAGTAGCTTAACCTTAGCTAGGATTGTGACCCAACCCTAGTATGGGTACTTAATGGGTGATTGATTTAGGGCTTATTTATGATTTGGTATATGATATTTATCTTTGTTCATGCTTGAATTCAAGAATTAATGGTTGCAAATACTGATTCATGCCAAATTGACTTAGTCTCTACTTGAGAAAGTGAGACTAAGTCTTGGAAAACTTGGATAACAAGAAATTAGGGTGAACTCAAGAAATTGATAGGCCCAATTAAAGGGTCGAATCTAGATATAGTAAGACCCGACTTGAGCATTTATCACTTGTTTCATGAAATACCCATTTGGACTTGAGAAAGCCAAATTTTGCAAAATCACTCAAACTGCCGAGAGGTATAGAGTGAGTAATCGTGTGTGATTGCTATATTGTATCCCGATCAACCAAACATGCCCTAAAGCTCTAAATCAGGTTGGTAACCAACTAGGCGAAAGTCGCAACCCTAGATCTTTTATAATTTAAAAAACAACCAAAACCAAAAACATTGTCTCTTAGCTTTACAATTACAATGAATAGCGTAAAAGTAGAAGTAGAAACAACAAATGAATATGTGGAAGTGCAATCTTAGGCACGTATGTGATGCAACACAATAAAAATCTCACATAATCACACTCTTGGAGCACTCAATCACTCATCACTGTACGGTGCTTGCTACAGCGTGCAGTCCGTTTCACATATAGCCATTGTAATGACCCGATCGGTCGATTTGCATATTCGGACCCTGTTTCCCTAAATAAGACTTCCCGTAGCGGCTTTCAGTGATTCATGACTTTCGGGGACGGGTGGTTCGGGATTTGGAAATGTGTAGAGTAATATAGGAACACTGGATTCCTTAAGATTGGCTTTTAAGGCCAAGTTTGACTTCGGTCAATATTTTGAGTAAACGACCTCGGAATAGGGTTTCGCCAATTCCAGTAGCTTCATTGATGATTTCGGACTTGTGCGTATGTCCGGAATGGGTTTTGGATGACCCGGGAGTGTTTCGACGCCAAATAGCGAAAATAGAGTTTCCTTAAGTTCATAATTTGGTTTGGAACGTGTTTTTGTGTTATCGAGGTCCGAATGGAATTCCGAGACCGGGAGTAGTTCTTTTATGTCATTTATGACTTGATTGCAAAATTTGGTGTCATTCCGAGTACCATAGGTCCGTTCGGTGCATTGAAACAGAATTCAAGAACTTGAAAATTCTTAAGTTTGATTCTAGGGGGCTTTGAGGAGTGATTTTGAGTTTTAGCGTTGTTTTGGGGTGTTCTGAAGGCTCGAGCAAGTCTGTAATATGATTTAGGAATTGTTGGTATAATTGCACGGGGGCTCGGGTGGGCCCAGGTGCCTCCTGGACACCAAACGGGGCCAAAAACCAGCAGCTTCAGCTGCTGGTGCACTAGGTCTGGTGTGATCGCAGGTGCGGTTGCCCAGATCGCAGGTGCGGACCTTTCTCCACAGGAGCCGGTCCGCTGGTGCGGAAACCCCTCCGTAGGTGTGATCCTTAGTCCCTTTGCCAAATTCCACAGGTGCGAGCCTTGTCTCGCAGGTGCGAGACCGCAGGTGCGGTCCTCGAGCCGCATGTGCGAGGTCACTAAAGGAAGTGATCTCATTTAATGCGGGACTTAACCATTTTTCACCATTTCTTCCAAACCATAGGCAATTTTGAGAGCTTTCAAGAGGGTATTCTGCCTAGCTGCTAAGGGGTAAGTAATTTCCATTTAAACGTTGGTTTATTACATCAATCTTAGGTAGATTAACACCCAATTTAGTGTAAATCAAAGGGGTTAGAGTGGAAACCTAGGGTTGATGAACTTTAGAGAAATTCACCACTTTTCCACCATAAATCATACAAAAACTATATATTAGTGATCCTTAGGCTATGGGTGAGTATTTTCTTCGAAAATTTCGGGAATCCGAGCATGTGGGCCGGGGGTGTATTTTGCATTTCTTCAAGAATGATGAATTAGCTAAGCTAGTAAGAGAATTTCATACTTTTGAGTGTATATTAACGTATTTATATAATATTTGACTAGTTTCGAGTCTTCGGGTGTAGAGTTTGGAGTTTCAGGCGCGTTCTTGGTTCGAGAAGTAGGTTCCGCACAAGGTGAGTCTCCTTTCTAACCTTGTAAGAGGGAATTGTCCCCATAGGTAATTATAAATGATCGAATTGTCCTTATTTGCGGGGGCTACGCACACACGAGGTGACGAGAGTCCGTGCGTAGCTACTACTATGTTATGCCGGGTAGTCTTTAGGGCCCACAAGCATGCTTATATGCATTACTTGTATCCCTGTATGTATTCCTAGTTGATTGATATCCTTGAACTAATATGAAAGAATAGAAGGTTACGTTTAAATCTTGATGTTGCCTTGATTCTTGTTTTCCAAGTATAAACTCTATATTTTTCCTGAATTTCCTGATAATTCTGTGTATGTATACGAGCACCCGTGTCGCATGTATGATTCTTGAGTGGGGTAGCCTTATATTATGTCAGCCACGTCGCATGATCGATTCGCGAGCGCGGTAATAGATGCATCTATGGTTCGAGTCGTTCGACCCTTCGGCAGTGCACATTTAATTTTTTCGTCGCTTCGGCCGTACGCCTCAGCATACTATGTGCTATGTATTTGACTGAGAGTCTTATTATTATTATCAAATGAATTTTCCTATGTGGAAGGGGACTTTGAACTTTTATTATAGTTGTTATTTGGCACTTGTGGTAGGTGGTAGTTCATATACTTGATATTCCATGACTACTTGATTTCCATAATTGCTAATCCTGATTAAATTTGTCTAATTATATTATTGCTAATGACCCTAGTGAGTAATACGTCTACCTCTCGTCACTACTTCTTCGAGTTTAGACGGGATACTCACTGGGTACATATTTGTTTATATGTACTCATGCTACGCTTCTGTACTTAATTGTACAGGTCTTGAGGCTGGTGCATCTGGTTATCATACCGGAGCGCGATCGTGAGGGTACTTTCTGGATTAGACTACACGGTGAGCTGCTCTTTCTGGCGTTCCTCAGCAGCACTGTGGAGTTTCTACTATTTTTTTGATATTTCTGTCTACCCCTTTCAGACAGTTGTATATTTATTTTGTCTACTTTGTATATTCCACTAGTCGCCTGTGGACTTGCGACACTAGGTATTGGCACACGTAGTTGGTTTTCTAATATTTTGCTATGCTACATACGTTGGCAAACGATCTTTTGAGTTCATTATCACTTGACCGTTTTCTTTAAATGATTTCTAAATCTAGAATTTGAAAAGTACTTAAATATTTGAATAAGTAAAGTAATCTCGCTAGTAAACTGATGTCGGCTTGCCCGATTCCGGTGTTGGGAGCCATCACGACCTGAGTTGAAATTTGGGTCGTGACAGCCATAAGGCCTATTGCGGTGCGCAACCCGATCCATGTATAGCCATAAGGCTTGTTACCGCATACAACCCGATCCACATATAGCCATAAGGCTTGTTTTGGCGTGCAACCTAATCCACAAATCTCACTCAGAGCATGACTCTCAGGCCCCAACTCGGTCATCAATCTCTCCAGACTCTCAGACTCACCACACATGCTAAGCAGTCCAAATCAATGATACATGATGTAACAATAAATGATATAGAGACTGAGATATGATATGCAATGATGAATGCGACTGAGTACATAACTACAAATTAAGCAAATAATCTTCACATCAAAAGAACGACCAATGTGGGTCCCAATAGTACTATCTCATAGCCTAAAATGATTTCGAACATAATTCACAGCTCAAGTGCTCTAAGACATAGAGTACAATAGTACTATTTAGATAGGGTGACTACACAGTCCCACAAAATCGACTAAGTCATAATTATTAGGGTGCACGCCCACACGCCCGTTAACTAGCATGCGCGTCACCTCAACACTGATCACAAACATGAAATTTAGGGATTCATACCCTCATAACGAAGTTTAAAAGCGTTACTTACCTCAAACCGAGCAAATCTCTACTCCAATAAGCTCTTGCCTAGCGAATCGGCCTCTGAATGCCTCGAATCTAGCCACAAACAATTTGATTCAATCAAAACGATCTATAGGAATCAATTCCATATGAAAAAGCTAAGTTCTTAATCAAAATTCAAAGAGGTCAACTCAAAAGGTCAACCCCGCCCTACGTCTCAGAATTTGACCAAATTAAAAAAATCTGAATACTCATTCAACCGCGAGTCCAACCATACCAAAATAACTCAAATCCGATCACAACTGGCCTTCAAATCCACAAATTAAAGCCTAAAATTTCTATAATTTTCCCCCAATTTTCAACCCAAATCACTAATTAAATGATAAAATCAATGATATATTCATGTAATTTAACCAAAACCTAGTTAGAATCACTTACCCAAATCACTCCCTTAAAAACCTCTGCAAGAATCACCTCAATCCGAGCTCCCACAACCAAATTGTGAAATAAACTCAAACCCTCATTTTAAGATTCTTTTTCTGCCCAGATATCCCTTTTTCGCGAATGCGAAAAGTGCTTCGCATTCGCAAGGCACAAAACTCAGCTGCCCCAACAATCCTCTTGCGTGAACGCTGAATCTCCCATGCGAACTCGACTCACAAAATCCCAGAACTACGCAATTGCAGACATCATTACGCGATCGCGAATAACAAATTCGCGTGAACCCCCAACCCTTCTCTTTCCTCTTTGCGAAAGCGACCTCACCCACGCGTTCGTGATTCACTGTCTCACCAACTTACGCAACCGTAGACCCAAGCTCACGAACGCATAGAAAAAAATCCCAGCTTCCAAAATTAACACTTCGCGATCGTGATCCTCCTCTCGCGATCGCTTACAAGAAAACCAGCACCAGCAAAATCAGAATTCTTCCAAGGTTCGAAATGCGCCAAACATGATCCGAATCACACTCGAGGCCCCCGGGACCTTAACCAAATATACCAACAAGTACTAAAACATCATATGAACTCGCTCGAAGCGTCAAATCACATCAAACAACACTAAAACCACAAATCGCACATCGATTCAAGCCTAATGAACTTATGAACTTCTAACTTCTACATTCGATGCCAAAACCTATCAAATCAACTCCGATGGACCTCACATTTTTTAAACAAGTCATAATAACACCACGGGCCTATTCTAATTTCCGGAACCAAAATCCGAGCCCGGTAACCACAGAGTTAACCGTTGGTCAAACTTCTCAACTCTCCAAACTTCTAATTTTTCAACTTTCGCCATTTCAAGCCAAAATTACCTACGGACCTCCAAATCAATATCTAGAGGCACTCCTAAGTCCAAAAATATATCGGAACCATCAAAACTCCATTCCAAAGTTGTTTACACATAAGTCAACATCCGGTCAACTTTTTCAACTTAAGCTTCCAACCTTGGGACTAAGTGTCCCAATTCATTCTGAAACGTCCCCGGAACCAAAACGACCACCCCGACAAGTCACGTAAGAACAATCGAGAATAGAATAACAGTAAAGGGGAACGTTGCTACAACACTCAAAACGACAGGCCGGGTCGTTACATCCTGTAAGGCCCCGTAAAAAATCCGGTGTTTCGTGGCGCTGAGGTAGGCATATGTATTAATGATAATAGAGATTCTTCACGGTGAGCGGTTTGAAACTAGTCAAATAATGTGAAAACCAATAAAAATGTACTCTATACTCATAATTAATCAATTTATAACAATCCACAACTGCGCTCGAAAAGTCAATAAAGTCAACCCTCAGGGCCACGTGCCCGAATTTCGAAAATATTTGAAGATAAACATTACCCATAACACTACAAACTCAAATATATGATTTATTCCTAATACCATGTCCAATTCCGTGGTAAAAATCCAAAAAATACCAATTTCTAGGTTTCTTTCAAAATCTCACAATTTTCTCGAAATTTTTTTTTTGCAACTACGAATTCATATTTAAATCCTTGTAGAATCCATGTAATTAGCTAAAAATATGCGAGAATTACTTACCTTGAAATAGATGATGAAAACCTCCCCTTGAAACTCTCCAAAAATCGCCCAAACCAAGAGAGAAATGAGTGAAATGAGCAAAATCCCGACTTAAAACAACCTGCCCAGGACCCGTCCTCTTCGCGATCGCGAAGGCCAAAATTTACTGCCCTCAAAAAATGGACTACGCGAACGCAGACAACCAGTTGTGAACGCGATGTTCTACAACCCAAATCTAGGCGATCACGAACAGCCTCACGCAATCACGAAGAATAACGCGTGGAAATTCTCAGGCCTACCCTTCCTTCTTCGCGAACGCGTCTCCTCTCACGCGTTCGCATAGCACAACCCTTCCAAGCTTAGCGATCGCAGCCTTAATTTCTCGAACGCGTAGAGCAAATGCTCACCCTCCAAACTTGATCTTTCGTGATCGCGGCTCTCTCATCCCGAAAACCAGCAAAAGCAATCATCCAAACTTGGTCTAAATCCATACTGAAAAACACTCGAGGCCCCGTCCAATCACACCAACCAGTCCCAAAACATAACACGAACCCACTCGAGGCCTCAAATCACATCAAACAACATCAAAAATACGAATTGAGGATCAAAACCTTCTTTCAATTTTCAAATAGTTGAACTTCGGCGAACGCGTCCGAATTATACTTAAACATCCCGGAATAACGCCAAATTTTACGGACAAGTCACAAATCACGATACGAACCTATTCCAAGGATCGGAACTCCAAACAAACATCGATAACATAAAAATTTAGTTCAAATCAAACTTAAGAAATCCTTAAACTTTCAAAATACCAACCTTTCATAATTAGCGCTGAAATACTCCCGGGCGACCCGATACCCAACCTGAACATACGTCCAAGTCCGAAATCATCATACCAACTGGAACTTTCAAAACCCAATTCCGAGGTCGTTTACTCAAAATTCAAACACTTGGTCAACTCTCCCAACTTAAAGCTTTCCGAATTGAGATTTTTTCTTCTGAAACGACTCCGATCTTCCGAAATTCAATTCCGACCACACGTACAAGTCCTAACCAGTCGAACTAAGCGCTAGAGCTCAAAACGACCGATATAGTCATTACAAGAATTTTATTTTATCAAGTCACCGAAAAGATAGTTATAAATGTTAGCTCGAATTTATAATCTGAAAATATAAGATAAGTTTTCTACTACAATATATATATATATATATATATATATATATATATATATATATATATATATATATA